>JABAYD010027997.1:0-18701 GCA_014822095.1 Diplotaxis tenuifolia | reverse complement strand
CCGTAATCACCGCGCTGCAATGGTTTTCTTCGCTGCTGACCCTTCTACCGCCACCACACTACCGTAAGTCTCGATCCTGCTATCATAAAATCTTTCCATATTATTAAGATTTGCCAGATGATGTTCACGGGATGAAAGTTTACTTTTTTCTATAGCAGGAGAGAGGGTGGATGCAGTGAATGATAATCGTGTTTATAGTGGGTCGAAGGACTTAGAACTTCCTTAATGGCAGTGAATCAATTCACCCGTAACGTTTCTGAGGAGAAGAAAATGAAACGAAACGACATGAACACAGCTCGATCCAGAGATTTTTAAAGAAGATTACCCTTAAGAATAAAATTAGAACAGCACACAGTGTATATAAATGGCATAAACGGCACGCAAGGTTTAGAAAACGACACGCAGTTGGAAAAATCGGAAATAGGGCCCACTTACCTGCTGAGGTGGCGAAACGCAATGTTTTCATTGGCCTGAATATAATAGTGACGTGGATAGCTTCATAGGGCTTTATATCCAACATTTAATAGAGTAAGATTCTTCATTAGAAGGGCTTTGTGAAATTTTTAAAGCATATTCAGGATCAAATACACATAGAAAATCAGATCAAAATTAGTCTATTTAATTAACAAAAAAAATTATTTATATTCTCCCTATCACCAACATCTGATCTGGATTTATACGATCACAAAAAGATTAGTTGACAAAAGAAAAATACACAAAAAATAAGAGCTCAGTTTAAAGGCGAACACATCCAATTTAATTGGAAGAATGCAATGGAACCAACCATCGCTAAGGCCCAAACATCATCACAGCTCAAATGCACCAGCCGGGAATCGAACCAGGGTCTGTACCGTGGCAGGGTACTATTCTACCACTAGACCACTGGTGCTGATTGGTTTCTTGTCAACCAATATCTTATATTTCCACTAATTTATACAAACTCACAAAGTAACAGCCACATGATGAAAACAGAGTAGAGAGAGAGAGAACAAGGCATTATTTGTTGCAGGAAATGGATATTCCGATGACGAGGATGATGGTTCCTCAGGTAAGCTCTTCGCTTCGTCTAGCAAACTTCACTCGCGGTGCTTTTATCTGTCGCTGTGCTGCTCCATCAGAACTCCAACGACTTCGGTCTACTCTCTTTCCTTCAAGCTTGTTACGGTGAACTTACTTTTGTCGGAATTGAGAAACCATTTGTCAAATATCTTAAAATTTCCTTAGGACCGGACTCTCTCTGTCTGCGGGAGTTTACGCTATCCCGCATCCAGATAAGGTACTTGTGTTTCTTCTTTGGTATTGTAATAAAGAGAAGAGAGATTGGGTGGTTAAGTGGGAGTTATGAGAGACCCTTTTAGTGATGTTTTTTTATAGGTAGAGAAAGGTGGGGAAGATGCTCTCTTCGTAAGTAGCTATAGAGGAGGTGTCATAGCTGTTGCTGATGGTGTTTCCAGGTCATTTTAAAATGTTTAACCTTCTTTTAGTTCATCTGGGTTTATCTTTATTTTGATAAATTTTATTATCTTTTTATTCTATCAGCTGGGCTGAACAAGATGTTGATCCTTCCTTGTTCTCCAAAGAGCTCATGGCTAATGCTTCTCGTCTTGTTGATGATGAAGAGGTAGTTTTTAATAAAAAAGTTTATATCTTTTGTTGCTTCTAATTCCTCCTTTGTATTATTTAAACAGGTGAGATATGACCCTGGTTTCCTCATTGACAAAGCACATACCTCAACTACTTCCAGAGGTTCTGCTACAATGTGAGATTTTGAATTCTTTTTCTCCTAATTTTTATTCTCTTCAAAGCTTGTTTATCCCTTTTTTGAATGTGGGGGTTATCTGGTGAAGCAGTATTGTAGCCATGCTTGAGGAAGTTGGTGTTCTGAAAATAGGCAATGTTGGAGACTGTGGACTTAAACTTCTTCGGGAAGGTTATTTTTCTTATCCTCAGGCAATGTTCATGTTCAGCCTTGAGGAATAGATTTTGATTCATTCTACTTTTGTGCAGGTCAGATCATATTTTCAACTACTCCACAAGAGCACTATTTTGACTGTCCCTTCCAACTAAGCTCTGAAGGGTCTGCTCAAACCTATCTAGACGCCTCGGTAAATAAATCTTTACCAATTTTTGTACTATACTGCACCTCTGTAACACTCTCCTTGTTACTTCAAGCAGTTTAACATAATGGAAGTAAAGAAAGGAGACGTGATCGTGATGGGTTCAGACGGGCTTTTTGATAACGTGTTTGATCATGAGATTCTTAATATAGTGACCAAGCATACAGATGTGGCAGAATCATGTATGTGTTATATTATAAATGAATCATCTCTCTTGGTATTATATAATCTCAAGTGGAGAAGTGACATTGTTTTCTGATGCAACTACAGCGAGATTACTAGCTGAACTGGCGAGTAACAATTCAAAAAATCCAGGATTTGACTCTCCATATGCATTGGAAGCAAGAGCCAAGGTTGGTTTTTAATCAAACCAATAATGGATTTTCTCCGGTTTGCGTTCTGACTCACTTTGACATAAACAGGGGTTTGATGTTCCTCTCTGGAAGAAGGCATTGGGAATGAAGCTTACAGGTAAAAAAAAATTGACCGTTCCATTATTACAGAAAGAGCAGTTTCTGAGGTGATCTTTGGTTCTCGCAAAAAAAAAATGCAGGAGGGAAGCTTGATGATGTCACTGTTATCGTTGCCCAAGTGGTGGACTCTTGAGTCTATGTGATCGTGTCTCAATATTCTTTTGTACAATTTCTTGTACAAAGAAATTTGTCATTGTATTGAAGGATCTTATCAAAGAAAATTGAATCTTATTACTTGTGAATGGAATCTTTAAATCCTCATCTATTTCTTTTAGTATTATCTCATAAAAAACATAAAAATACAAAATTTTCTAACGACAAAGCAAATCAGACAACATTATTGCGTGAAATCAGACACTAGTATACAGACAGAGAGGTCTCTAACGAGCTAGTGTGTCAACACTAAGAACCTGCAGCGCTATGAAGAATCACTTTTACCTGAAGAATCAGGAAAAGCAAATATAGTAAGCCAAAAAGGCAAGTTTGTGTATCCATCATCTTCAAGCTGCTGCGCCATTGACATCTTGAAAGAATGATTTGACAGTTTCATAAGTGGACCAGCAGATGGCAGCTGCTGGAGCATGGAAAAGCATTCTTGGTAGCCATCCTCTTGCAAGTCCTCTGTATCCGTCTTTCTTTATTATTGTCCGAAACACATCTCTTATAGAACTGCTCTTGAATCGGTCACAACCGCACACACCCTGATACATCACCACATACAAATTCTCTCAACTGACATCATCTAGCATTAAGCTGCATAACTATGTTTATATGTATCTACAATCACATTTGTTTAATCATTAACCTGACATTGCAACTGCGTCTTGACAACATCAAGCGGCGTCGTAACAAGAGCCGCCAAGCCACCACCAGCAGCTCCAGCAGTAGCATAAACCAACAAACCTTCCTCATCCTCCTCCTCTCCAACACCAACATGCTCCGGCGATATCTCCCTCAACCCCCTCTTAACCGCCTCATACGTCGCGAAATGAACCGCCGTAAAAGGAGCATTCATAAGCACAGTCGTCCTATACGACGCATAAAAAGCACCAAACCCTTCCTCCCTCATCACCCTCTTCACACAATCCCAAACCCCTCTATACATCCCCTTCCCTATCTGCAGCCTCTGCTTAACCATATCCATCGGAGTAAACACCCCATCGCTCGCCACGGTGGCGAACACGCCGGAAACCGCGTGAGCCGCGGAGTTATTCGGGTTCCCACCGGATAAGTACTTCTTTGAGACTTCGTAGAAGGAGAAGTAGACGGCGTGGGCAGGTCCAGCGCCGAGCCCCATGGCCCAAATGCCTCGGTAGAGAGCAGATGGGCCTTCGGTTTTGATGATTGAGCGGAAGGCTTGAGTGATTCCCACTGGTTTGATGGGGCATGAGCGGATGGTTTGCATATGGGTCTTGATTGTGTCGACTGGGAACATAGCCATGTGTTCGACCGAGCCGGCTATGGAGCCCGCGACCATTAGGTGCCAGAAGCGGAGTTTGTCGTTTTGAGATGGGATGAGGATGGCGGGGTGGAAATCTGGTGGTTGTGGGATGGGGCGGAGGTCGGGTGTTGTGGCGGCGGCTTCTGTCGCCATTGTTTGGGAAGGGAGAGGGAGAGGGAGAGGACGGAGAGGTTGTTTAGATTTAGGGTTCCAGGATAGTTGGAGAGGTGTTCCTAATTCACTCTGGGATCTCCGACAAGAGAGCGGCGGTTTAAACTCAACTTGGGCTTTACATCTTTTCCCATAATGTATAGACTCCTCTTGTGTTTAAGCTTTTTTGCAACTGATTAAAATATATTATTTTATATAATTTATCTTCTTTTTAAAGACATCATTTTTATATAATTTATCTTACATATATAAAATATTATTAAATAAAACTAATTTAACTGATTAAAATTGTGTTTAATTACGAACATATGTATGTAGTTTTTTTTTTCAAAAGAGTTGTGTTTAATGTTACATATATATAAAAAGTTGTGTTTAATTATGAAGATATTTGTAGTTTAAACAAACCTTTTTTTCCTATATAATTTGGATCTAGGATCAATCTATACTATTATTTAAAAAGTGAATTTGTTTAACTGTCAACTTTTCCACGATTTAATGTAATTTTGCTTATTTATCATGTTTTAATAGTGTCATATATAATTTATTATATAATAAGAACGAATTTATATTAATAATATTATACTATTCAAAAAATAATTTTATGTATAGATTATTATCTTTAAAATATATTTTCTACTATAAAAATTACGTGATACTTTATTTGTAATTTTTCGTGCTTTAACTAATTTTGCATATATGTCATGTTTTTTTAATAATTTCATACATAGTTTATTATATAAAAAAAATTATATTATACTATTATTTAAGAAGTAGATTTTCTTAGTTGTCAACTTCTCCACGATTTAAGGTAATTTTGCTTATTTGTTATGTTTTAATAGTGTCATATATAATTTATTATATAATAAAAACGAATTTATATTAATAATATTATATTATTAAAAAAACATAATTTTTATGTATTAGATTGTTATCTTTAAATATATTTTCTACTATAAAATTTACGTGATGCTTTATTTGTAATTTTTCGTGCTTTAGCTAATTTGCATATATGTCATGTTTTTTAATAATTTAATACATAGTTTATTGTATAAAACAAATTTTTATATTAATAATATGATATTTTAAAAAATAAGATAATTCTTATGTATTATATTATTATCTTAAAAATATATTTTCTTATTATAGAAATTAAAAATTAAGACCTATACTATTATTTGAGAATTAAAATTGCTTAGTTGTCAACTTCTCCATGATTTTAGGTAATTTTACTTATTTTTCATGTTTTAATAGTTTCATATATAATTTATTATATAATAAAATGAACTTTTATTAATAATATTATATTTAGAAAATAAATTAATTTCTATGTGCTATATTGCTATCTTTAAAGTATATTTTCTGTTATAAAATTTAAGTTCTGTTTGATGTGTAATTTTGCGTGTTTTATGTAATTTTATTTATTTGTCATATTTTTCAATAATTTCATACGTAGTTTATCGTATTAATAAAAAAATTATATTATAATTTTTAAAAAATAAGATAATTCTTATGTATTATATTATTATCTTGAAACTATATTTTCTATAATAAAAATTATAAATTAAGATATCAAAAATATAATTAAATATAATTAAGCAATACTGATTTGTCATTTTTCCACAATTTGAGGTAATTTTTATTTATAATCATGTCTTAATAATTTCAAATATAATTTATTATATAATAAAAACAAATTTTTATTAAAAATATTATATTTTTATTAAATAAGATAATTCTATGTATTAGATTTGTATCTTGCAAAATATATTTTCTGTTATAAAATTTAAGTGAATTTGCTTATTTGTAACTTATCCATGATTTAGGTAATTTGTTTATTGTTCATGTTTTTGATAATTTTCTAGATAATTTACTGTATAATAAAAAAAATTCAATTAATAATATTATATTTAGAAAAAACATAAGATACTTCTTATTTATTATATCGTCATCTTGAAAATATAAATTTCTAATATAGAATTTTTTTAAGATATAAAAAATCATTTAAATATAAATTAAACAAAATATTTGTATAAATATATATTTTAAAATATTATGCTATGTGAGTGTTGTTATTATAATAAATTTTAAAAATTTAAATCATAGTTTATTATGTTTTTTTTTTAAAATTAATAGAACATAAAATAATAAGAATTCGTAAAATTATCATGCCCGCACATGCGGGCAAAACACCTAGTTTATGGTTTATATGTAAAGAAAACAAACTAGAAACAGAATCAAAAAAATCTCAAAAAATAATGAGTGTGATTGGTATAGACAGAGTAATAGGGTGAAAAATATGAGGAAATAAATTTAAAAGATTTGGAGTAAAACTTTCCACATGTTTATAGCGGAGAAGAAAAAATACACTATTATTTATCAATTTTCCACCACTTTTGGATTAAACTAGCTGAAAACTTATTTCACTTGATTGGTGAAAATAAGCTGAACTCAGAGTAAAATTTAAAAGTAGAGTACTCTTTTTTTCTTTTGTAAATATTTACTCTAAAAGGTATATTCAATCACATTCAATAGCGTGAGTACATTGGAATAAGGACCAGTGATATCCTTCAGTCGTCCTTGACATTCCATGATTGGTTGAAATAAATGTTGCAACAATATATTAAAAGTTAGAGCGGTCACTTGTTACTTAACACCATTTCCAACGTATTTCTCTATTTTTTCTTCTATAATAGAGTGAGTTTTTTTTCTAATGTATTTCTTTATTTTTTATTCTAAAAAGGAATATTCTTAAAAGATAATTTTTATTTTACACTTTACATCTCTAACTTGCAAATATTGAAAATTAATCTATTCATTATAATTTTTAAATTTTTTTCATAAAATTTACAGTATTATTTAAATTAAATATTTTATTATAAAAAGACATTAGACAAGAAAAAACAAACTACGGATTATCTAACTATCATTATTACTATAAGTTTCCCATAAATGATCAGTTAACGCATTCCAAAGTGAGAAATGAGCTTCTTTATCTTTGATTTTTCTGAATTGACATAGAAACTCTTGGAATCGGTTATTTTCATTATCTGGTATTTGGACTTCTGTAGGTGGAGCTTCTCTTCCAATTCTAATCGTTGCATCGAGATCGCGCTCATCCTCAATAATCATATTATGTAAAATTATACATGTAGTCATTATATCACGTAGTACCTTTTTTCCAAAAACGTACCGGTCCTTTCACAATCGCAAAAAACGTGATTGTAAAACTCCAAATGCACGTTCTACATCTTTCCTACATGCGTCTTGTTGTGCTGCAAAATATTTTTTTTCCGGACCTACTGGCTCATCAATAGTTTGCACTATGGTTGACTATTTCAGATATATATCATCGGCCAAGTAATAACCCATATTATATTCTTTTCCTTGAATGACATAATGGACAGGAGGAGCAATACCTTGAGCGAGATTGGAGAAAAGGTGAGAAGACTCCAACACATTAATATCATTATTAATCCCTGGCAATCCAAAATATGCATGCTATATCCAAAGATCGTAATCAGCCACAACTTCAAGAATTATAATAGGTGATCCACTACGACCAGCATATTGTCCAGCCCTCGCAGTAGGACAATTTTTCTACTTCTAATGCATGCAATCTAAGCTACCAAGCATTCCCGGAAAGCCTCGTTTTTCACCAATGTAAAGAAGTCTGGAAACATCATCAGGTGTTGGTGATTGTAGGTATTGGGCTGAAAATATCTCCACAATAGCTCAACAAAACCTTTTCATGCTTTCGATTGTCGTTGATTCGCCAATCTTTATGTACTCATCTACGGCATCTGCAGGAAGACCGTATGCTAGCATCGAAAAACAACCGTTACTTTTTGAATAGATGATAATCCAAGTCTCCCCATAGTATCCATTCGTTGTGTGAAGTAGTTGTCATGACCTTCAACTTCATGAAGGATGCGGAGGAATAGAGAACAATACATACGATACCTCCTCTATTAACAATTACAAGGAAAGACTAAATTAAACATGCATTGGTGCAGCTATTAACAATACAAAAAAGACTAAAATAAACATGCATTGGTGTAAATTATTTTGTAAGCCCATGAAATTATGGTACCTTGTCCTATAAATACTATCATGGACACAACAATTGTACTCACAACACTAAAGACTTCTATAATATTTACATTTATCACAAATGTCTCGCTCTTCTAGATATTCTTGTGAAGAAGATAAGTTTTTATGTAATGTTTATCTGCAATTTCTCAAGATCCAATTCAAGGTGTTTATCAATCATCCGATAAATTCTGGGGTCGTGTGGTCGAAGCTTACGACAATGGAAAAGATGCAATGTGGAGTGACCGGTCCAAAAATCAATTCAATCCTGAGTTCAAATAATTCAAAAAGCAACGAAAAAATTGCATGCATGCATAAAACAATGTGAAAATAGACGTCCAAGTGGTGCTTCAAGTGATGATATTGTAAGTATTAATCTTTATATTTTCATATATTTTTGGATAATTTTTCATGAATATTTGATTTTTTTAAAATAATATGCAGATTACTCAAGCCAAATTAATGTTAAGAGAAGATTCAATGTTTAAAGGATGTTGGAAATTTGAGCATGTATGGGATATTATTAAAAACTTTGAAAAAATTCAAGATGGTGTTACCCATGCCAAACGATTCTCTAATCCATGTGGTGTTGAGTACACATCTTTAGAATCAGATAATCTCAATCTTGATTCTCCAACTCAAGCATCACCAAGGTTATCTTCTTCTTCACTAAATTTAAATGATGAGAGTGAGAATATTAGTGGATCTCCTTCTTCGCGACCACTTCGAGTAAAGAAATCCAAAATGAAGCGAAAAAATGCTGATCAAACCACTTTGGTTATCAATACATTAGAAGTAGGAAATAACCAATTCATGGAGCAACTAAAGAAGTCAAGTGAACAAAGACATCAACATTTGGAGATTCAAAGACAAAATTATGCTTTGAAAGAGATGAAGGAAGAAAACAAAATTTTATTTTGTGACTTAAATTCCATAGAAGATCCAAATGTTCGTGAACATTTCCAAGCATAGAGAGCACGGATTTTATAAAAGTGCAGTCATCAGCAACAAAATCAACAAATTCCTCCTCCGTCCACATCATTTGGAGAATATTTTAACAATCTTGGTGGATCCGGAAGTAATTTACCAGAGTATTAAGTTGTTTTAATATGTTGTATTGATTAATATTTAAATAAAAAGTCTTCCCTTTTAAATAAAATAATAATTTTTATTTTATTTTAATTATAATTATAAAAATTAATAATTAATACGTAAAATAAAGCTATTTTTTATATGTAAACATTGTATTTCTTCATAAATAAGTATTTTAGTTACCATCATAAAAAAATTGAGGACTACTTTGTAAATAAAAAAGGTTGGCTCTATTATAAAGGAATGCTATTTTTCCCCTAAATATAGAGGAAAAAATAGCAATCTCAATTTTAGGGCAAGAAATAGAATAGGGATGAAATAGATTTTACTCTATTATAGCATTTAGAGGTAATTATAGGGGATGGTTGGAGATGCTCTAAACTAGTGTCCCACTTGTTACTTATAATTAAGCCAACCTATCATTGAAATACTATAATACTCTCTTGAATTAGGTTATTAAATTAGTGTCTCACTTGTTACTTATTTTTTATTTCTTGCTGGTAGGTTTGGAAGCCCACAGAAAGATCAATGAAAGAATCTAGATTATGTGCCTTGGATGACGATGATGATATTTTCGCAGAATGCCCATCTCAACAACCAATTAGATTTAATGAATCTAAATTTAAAGTAGAAAATGTTGATCAAACATCTTCTATAGAAGAAGAAAACAAAGACAACACTATAGATATAGCCTATGGAGGGAAGAAAATAAGCAACTTCTAGAGTAATAATGAAGAAGATAAACGCACAAATACAACAGTTTCTGGATAATTAAAGTAAAGCTTATGCACTGAAAGAAATTAGAGAAGACAATAAAATCTTACTGTTGGACTCGAGTACTATACAAAATCCGCATATTTGTTCATTTATGGAGAGTGAACAAACAAGGATTGCAAAAGCGTAAATATCAATACTGATATTAAGAATCTATCCTTTGATATATTTTTCTTTGATAATATTTTAATGATCTTGGTGTATAATAAATATGATTTACCAGATGATTTATTTAATAGTCTTTTTTATGTTTGTCTTTAGCTTTGCTACTTTATGTGTTCTGAAGTTTAAAGTTACTTGTTATTTAATATATGCAATTGTTGTATTTTAAGCCTTATTAATATAAATAGCTAAATTATAAGTTATAATATTAATTTTGTAAATGAATAATCAATTTATTTTAAATATGTAAAAGGTACTATACTTGAATGAATAAATGTAGGGATGGCTGCCTCAAACTCTACATAAACACCACAACCCTATCTATTCTAACTTATACTATTCAGCTCTAGACCAGATCATCCAGAGATATAAAATATGTTTACATCACTCCCCATTCTTTTCAATTCTTCCCAAATCCCTCCTCTCTAATCCAATGTCGAAAACAAAATTAAAGCTTTGTAATTGTGTTTTGAAAACGGTGATTCCCCATTAAACAAAACTCGACCTGATTAAATGTTGAAAACGTTTATGAAATATTTTCAATAAAAAGATGCTCTAAAACTTATTCAACTTTTGTAGTCAACACCAATTTATTTTACTTCAGTTTATATTTATATAAGGAATAGTTATTTTGTGTTTTGATTATAGTTTTGTTAAACAGTACACTTCCCTAATTTTCTTATATTATAATGATAAACCTTTTTCTGTCAACTTTTAAAATATTGAATTTCATGATTTGGTCGAGCATCCACACAACTAAGTCTCGGTTCGAATTTGATTTTTTTTTTCAGCTCTGTTAAAAACATATAACTTTCAAACCTCATCATCACTAAGCATTTAGAACAACTGCTCAGCTATATTGCTACGGTCCTTTTCAATTTGGTCTGAGATTGGCTTCAGAGTTTCTGTAACAAGCCATTATCACTGATATAAATAGTAGAGTCCTCTTTACTATCTTCTTAAAAAAAAATAAAAAAAAATAAAACAAATGTATGATCCAGAGTCTAACAAATGATACATATAAATTTAGGAACAAAACTTGGGTTCACCCCTAGGGTGAATCGTCTAATTCACCTCTTTATTAATTACCAATCAAATTGCCATGTAAGATAAGTCAAAAAAGGCATTAAAACTAAAGAAAAAAAGGAAAATAGCATTAAAAAAAAAACAGAAGACGTCGACTTAATGCCGTAGCACCTCGTGCTTCTCAAAACTCAGAGGCGTATTCTTCTCAATCCCTAAAAAAACACAGATTATAGTTTTCAAACAAATATTTGAGATACATTTTGTATCGGTACGTCGCGTTACTCTCTTTTATCCTCTTTCAAACTTTAGAATTGATGTTCTTTGCTCAAGTGTAGTTATTGTTTGTTATATCGGATCATATAGTTTTAAGATTTGTTAGATCTTTTTTAATCACATCTATGTATGATCATGGCAATAGGAGAAAAAAAATTGTAGTTAAGAATTATTCAAACTTATTTAATTATCAGCTACGATAGATGAAAAAACTAAACATACTAGGTTGACAAATTGGAACTAATATACTAAATTGTAGCTACTGATTCTTTTACTTCTTACGAATAAATATTGCTCTTGTAGACATTATGGCCGTGGGAAGGCACTAAAATTGATGTGGTTTATCATTTAACTATGGCCAGGTCGTGATATATGATCAAATTTGATGATTGGTATTAAATTGATATGTTTTAAAACATCAATTATTTAGAATCTCCACTGAAATAAAGTTAAATTATTCTATTTTATCTAAGATAACCTCTTACTTACTAGTATTTGTATTTTGCTATATAGTTGCAATGGAGAGTAGTCATTCAAGTGACAAAAACCTGTTTCTGCTACTCATGATGAATGTAGTTTGCAAATCTCAGGTGAAACTAGTTTGTTAAGTCAGAATTTGGATGAGTTTTTAGCTGAGGAAGAAGCATCATTCAGTGATGGCGATGATTCAGTCAGTGATTTCGGTGAAGAAGTAGACCTAGGCACTAAGGAAGATTATATTCAGACAGAAGATGCTGATGCTTTAGAGGCAAACAATGAAAATCAGAAATATTATGAACTTTGTAGTGGCATGAAGTTTAGTTAAGCTTATAGAAAGTATGGAGGTAATCATGGTTTCGACGTAAGGAGACAACGGACTTCGAGAAAAAACAATAAGCTAGTAAGGATGGTTTATGTACGCTCAAAAGAGGGGATTAGACAGGAACCTGAGGTCAAGAAATCATATTCACGACCAACCACAGGGTGTAGTTGTAAAGCTCGCATGTCTTGCTACCTTTAGAGTAACGGAAGATATAAGATTATGACTTTTGAGCCGAATCATAACCATGATTTAATGAGGACACCTATGAAGCATTTGATGAGGAGTAACCGAGCAATCTCTATCTCTCATAAAAAACATGCTGATGATGCCGATATGTAAGAAATTTTAGCAAAAGCAACCATTGAAATGATGAGCAAAGAAGTTGGGGAGAAGCAAATATGGGTTTTATAGATAAAGACATGCGCAATTACATATACCGTAAGCGAATGGCAGCAATGGAAAAAGAAGATGCTGGAGCGGTTTTGGAGTACTTTCAGAAAAAGAAAGAGGATGATTCATCTTTTTTTTACTCAATGCAACTTGATGAGGACGATATGATCACTAATATTTTTTGGGCAGATAATCGATCAATTAGTGAGTCCAATCTTTTGGAGATGTTGTTTGCTTTGATACAACTTACAAGACTAACGAATATGATAGACCGTGTGCACCATTTGTCGGGATCAATCACATAAGCAAACTATTGTGTTTGGTGCTGCTCTCTTATATGATGAAATGACATAATCTTTTGAGTGGCTTTTTCAGACTTTTTTTGGAGCAATGTCTGGAAAACAACCGCAAACAATTTTTACAGACCAATGTACAGCAATAGCAAATGCAATAGGAAAAGTCTTCCCTGAAACAAAACATAGATTATGTGTTTGGCATATTTGCCAAAATGCTGCAAAAAGGTTGAGTTGTGTATTTCATGGACCAAACCACTTTGCCACAGACTTTGGAAAATGTGTATATGACCATGAGAATGAAGCAGAGTGGTTATCGGCATGGAGCGAAATGCTAGAGAAGCATGGATTGACAGAGAATAAATGGCTAAAGGATTTGTTTGAGCTGAGAGAAATATGGGCAAAGATATATGGTCGTCAAACTTTTACAGCCGATATGATGAGCACACATCGTAGTGAAAGTATGAACAATACGTTGAAAAGTTACTTGAAGCGCGGTTATAACTTGTTGCGCTTCTTTGAACACTGTGAGAGAGTGTTGGATGATCGGCGATTTAAAGAATTAACTGCTAACTTCAGTATGATGCATACCTCGCCAGTATTATCGGCTCCTGTAGAAATGCTACAACATGCATTAGACGTGTATACACCAGAAGTCTTTTCCTTGTTCCAGAAGGAATACATAGCTATAGGTGATTATGTTGCCAAAAGAGTCAATAAGTCTGAGATGGTGAGTGCTGAATACAATGTATCTTTTCATGGTGTTGGAAGAAATCATTTCGTTAACTATGTTGCTGCAAACGAAACGATACATTGTAGTTGCATGAAATTTTCTTTTGGTGGAATCTTATGTCGCCATGCATTAAAAGTGTTGGCCAAGAAGGATGTTAGAAGAATCCCACCTACTTACATTCTGAATCGATGGAGTAAAGAGGCTAAATCACGAACCATATCCTTTTATCATTCAGCGACACTTAATGATACAGTGAAGTAATCGATCGGAAAGCGCTGTAGTCATATATGTCGTACTTTCCAAGAGATTGCGTCTGTTGTTGCTGAACATGTAGAATTGGCGTTGTGTGCAGATGAAGCTGCATCTCGGTTGCTTCAAAAATTGGTGGAAAAGAAAAAGGAACTCGTGAAAGCTGATAAATGGATGGTCCACTCTTCAAATTTTGAACCTGTGGAAGAAGAAGATGAAGAAGAAGTTCTAAACACTCGTGGAATAAAAAGAAAAAATCCTCCTGGACGACCAAAGAACCGAAAAGTTGGGCGCCATGGTCGATATTTAGGTGTGCTTGAAACGAAAAATCATGGTATATCAAAATCATCCAATAATGGCACAACAAAAAAAAAGTTGTCGTTTCAGGTATTTGACATATTTTTTTTTGTTTGTCCAATTTTCATCGAATTTTTGGACTTAATGAATCTCTATATTTCAGGACTCAAGTCATCGTCCTGATACCCAGTTATCTATTGGTGCCACTAATCTGGCCTTCTTTTTCACAACTGCTCCGGGTTAATATATTGCATTCTCTATACTATTTATAAGTATAATGGTTATCTATCATTTCTTAATTTGTGTATGTCTCATATTTTGCAGGGATTTGACAAGATTTGTGATGGATCATCATAATACTCTGTATTTTTAAATTTTGTTTCTCGATATTAATTATGTTTTGTTTTCGTTCTTACTTTTGGTGTTGGTGTTCCTAGCATATTCTTGTTTTTACACTTATTTTTATCTTTCAAATTCTATGCTAGCCATATAGAACCTGCTGACAAACCCAAAAAGCATGAAATTTACAATTATCATGAATCATTATTTGTCAAGTTTTCTAACGCGTTGTCGACTAGAACTGCCAGTCCCAGCTAAGTAGAAAAGTGTACAACATTGCGATAAAATAGTTTGAGAACGTGGATTTTTTTTATCCATGTACATGTTCTTGTAACTTATGTCAATGTTATACTCTCATTCATTCATATGTGTAGAAACTATATATAAGGGCTAGAAAATAAACCAGTCCAAGTAGCTTAAAACAAGCATTTATACAACACCATGAATGAATGATCTTCGGTAGCTGGTAAATTAGAGTAAATGAACTGGTTTCAGGCCATTTTGGTCATAACCTCTTTAAGAAAAAACTTTGTATCTTTGTAACATAATTCTGTCTCGGCAAAGTTCTTCGTTTTACCCACATTCTTCTTAACTCTATATGTTCTTCCTTTCCTTTCATAGATGTTCTCTTCCTCTAGTGACCAACGAAAGATAAACCAGAGCAAGAAAGGAAAGCATCGTCATGAACACCAAACCAGAAACAACTATTCTCTCTCCCACCCTCTTTCTCGATGAATCCTCAAAAACATGTAGTACACATTTATAATGTCTTATAAACAGAGATGTGAAAGCATTCTTTTCTCTCTCGTTTCTTTTCTTGTTCTTGTAGAGAGAGAAGAGAGTAATCTTTGTATTTTACATTGTTATTTCTTCAACTATTTGTTCATTAGAATTGGATACTTTTCTTACAACATCACAACACTAACTTTTATAGTTACACATTTTATAGTTACACAAACCAGGTCCTCTTTGACATTCTTCATCCTTGTTATTCACTATCTTTTTCACTCTACCGTCTCTTGCACCTCAAATCTCTTCTTCTTCTTCATTTTTTGTAGCTCTTTCTCTGCTACTCTTCTTTGTTCTCTTCTCTTAGATCCACTTCTTCTGTATATTTAATCAAAAGTTCAATTCCAATTTTTTTTAAAACATATCTTTTAACTAGATGCTCTCCTTCTCCCACTTCTTCTTCCTTGTTGTTTGATACTTTTTCCAGAAGTATAAAATGGATTTTGGAGATGTTGTTTGCTTATAAATAGTATAGAGAATGCAATATATTAACCCGGAGCAGTTGATCTAAGAAAGTAAAACGACGTACCGTACCGGGTTAATATATTGCATTCTCTATACTATTTAAGAAAGTAAAACGACGTACCGTATCTCAAATCTTGTTTGAAAACTATAATCTGTTTTTTTAGGGATTGAGGAAAAAATAGCAATCTCTATTTTAGGGAAAGAAATAGAGTAGGGATAGAGTATATTTTACTCTATTATAGCATTTAGAGGCAAATATAGGGGAGGGTTGGAGATACTCTAAACTAGTGTCCCACTTGTTACTTATAATTAAGCCAACCTATCATTGAAATATCATGATACTCTCTTGAATTAGGTTATTAAATTAATGTCTTACTTGTTACTTATTTTTATTTCTTGCTGGTAGGTTTTGGAAGCCTACAAAAGATCGATGAATGAATCCAGATTTATGTGTCTTGGATGACGATAATGACATTTTCGTGGAATGCCCATTTCAACAACCAATTGGATTTAATGAATCTAAATCGAAGGTAGAAAATGTTGATCAAACATCTTCTATAAAAGAAGAAAACAAAGATAACACTATAGATATATCCTATAGAGGGAAGAAAACAAGCAACTTCTAAAGCAATATTGAAGAAAATAAACGCACAAATACAATAGTTTCTGGATATTTAAAGTAAAGCTTACGCACTGAAAGAAATTAGAGAAGACAATAAAATCTTACTGCTGGACTTGAGTTCTATACAAAATCCGCATATTTGTTCATTTATGATTTTGCAAAAGTGTAAATATCAATACTGATATTAAGAATCTATCCTTTGATATATTTTGCTTTGATGATATTTTAATGATCTTGGTGCATACTAAAATGATTTACCAGATGATTTATTTAATGGTATTTGTTATGTTTGTATTTAGCTTTGCTACTCTACGTGTTCTGAAATTTAAAGTTACTTGCTATTTAATATATGTCATTGTTGTATTTTAAGCCTTATTAATATAAATAGCTAAATCATAAGTTATAATATTAATTGTGTAAATGAATAATCAATTTATTTTAAATATTTAAAAGGTACTATACTTGAATGAATAAATATAGGGATGGCTGCCTCAAACTCTCCATAAACACCACAACCCTATCTATTCTAACTTATACTATTCAGCTCTAGACCAGATCATCCAGAGATATAAAATATGTTTACATCACTCCCCATTCTTTTCAATTCTTCCCAAATTCCTCCTCTCTAATCCAATGTCGAAAACAAAATTAAAGCTTTGTAATTGCGTTTTGCAGACGGTGATTCCCCATTAAACAAAACCCGACCTGATTAAATGTTGAAAACGTTTATGAAATATTTTCAATTAAAAGATGCTCTAAAACTTATTCAACTTTTGTAGTCAACACCAATTTATTTTACTTCAGTTTCTATTTATATAAGAAATAGTTTTTTGTGTTTTGATTATAGTTTTGTTAAACAGTACACTTCCCTAATTTTCTTATATTATAATGATAAACTTTTTTCTGTCAACTTTTAAAATATTGAATTTCATAATATGGTCGAGCTTCAACACAACTAAGTCTCGGTTTGAATTTGAATTTGTTTTTCTTCAGCTCTGTTAAAAACATATAACTTTCAAACCTCATTATCACTAAGCATTTAGATCAACTGCTCAGCTATATTGCTACGTTCCTTTTCAGTTTGATCTGAGATTGGCTTCAGAGTGTCTGTAACAAGCCATTGTCACTGATAAAAATAGTAGAGTCCTCTTTACTATCTTCTGAAAAAAATAAAATAAAAATAAAACAAATATATGATCCAGAATCTAACAAATGATACATAAAAATTTAGCATATATCTCAAGTTTGAGTCCTAGACAAACTCATACATACATATTCTCATAGATCATAATTCTAAAACAGCAAAAAACTCACACGATCTTGGTAATATCTTTCAAGAAAGAGTCAATATTAACATCAGAAGAACCAGTCTCTGATACCGAACCACGACAAATATCACTAAGATCACAAACCCTTCTCCTCATGTCTTTCCCTTCATCACTCTCCCCATCCATAAACCTCTTCACCAACTCCTTTATCTCCTCTCTCCTTACCAACTCCTTATTGCTCTTGACTCTCATCCCCACCCTCCAATCCTCAACAATCATCTTAGCATTCAAAAACTGATCCCAAAACAACGGAAATGTCAGCATCGGCACTCCAGAATATATCCCTTCCAACGTCGAGTTAAACCCACAATGTGTCCAAAACCCACCTACAGCTGAATGACACAACACACGCAGCTGATCACACCAGCTTACGACAACACCTGAGCTACCTTCAAGAGCCTCTTTCATCTTCAACTCGCCCCCACGCGCCACCCAAAGAAACGGAACTCCACTCTGTCTCACTCCTCCCACTATCTCCTCCATCTCAGCTTCAGAGACCGAAAGAAAACTCCCCTGAGATATGTAAAGAACAGAGCTTTCTTCTTGCGCATCAAGCCATTGAATGTATTCAGGTTCGCTGACGTCATTGCCAGCAGAGAGTTCCTCGAATGGTATTAACGGACCGGTGGTGTAAACCGGGAAGTCAAACTTGGAAGTGAAAAAGTCAACGGCTTTTGATTCCAGCTCGTGGTTAGAAGGGAAGAGAAGATACTTAGCTTTGGTGAGCTCATCGAAACAAGGCTTAAACTTGTTGAACACTTCGTGGCAGAAGCCGT
>JABAYD010027994.1:0-13671 GCA_014822095.1 Diplotaxis tenuifolia | reverse complement strand
TCATTGTGTGAAATGATATAATGTTCTGTGTGTCTAGATAAACTCTATATATTATTGCTTTGATCGTTTTTCCCAAGTTCCAACGATTAGGTTAAGCGTTTAGTTTAGTGTTTATTACTGTTAGGTACTTAGGTTGTATACATGAGTTTAGTGTTTACTATTTATTAAGCGTTTGTTTAATTGTTACAGGAAAATGGAATTTGATACTCCAAATGATGAAGATAGCTTTTATCTTGCAAATGAAGCCATGGAACATGAACATGAGGTCCATGACGATGTTCCAATGCCTCAAGAAAGCGGGTCTTCAGAAAGAGGTAGTAGCGGTTCAAGTAGACGCCATGCAAAGTGCTGGAACAATTTCACACCAGGAAAGAAGCATTCTGATGGCAAAACTGATGTCACTTGCAACTACTGCAAGAAGTATTATTGCTTGGATCTACGTCGGAATGGAACTAATACCATGAATCGCCATATGAATACTTGCACAAAGACTCCTGGAAGTTCTCCTAGAAGTGCTCCTAAAAAGCTGGATATGGAAGTGTTCCGTGAGATGATCGTTGTGGCTATTATCCAGCACAATCTTTCTTACTCTTTTCTCGAGTATGAGAAGATAAGAGAAACCTTTACCTATGCGAATCCGACTATAGATTTTGGTGTCGCAACACAGCTGCATCTGATGTGTACAAGATCTATGAGAAGGAGAAAAGGAAGCTGAAGGCAGTCTTAGCTAACATCCCTGGAAGAGTTTGCTTAACAACAGATTTGTGGAGAGCCATCACAATAGAAGGCTACTTGTGCTTGACAGTCCACTTCGTAGATGATGATTGGGTTTTGCAAACAAGGATCTTATCTTTCGGTGCCTTTCCGCCTCCACACAACGGGATTGATATAGCCCTTAAGCTGAATCAGTTGTTAATAGAATGGGGGTTAGAGAAAAGGGTTTTTTCTCTAACAGTAGATAAGGCATCATCTAATGATGGTATGCAAGCTATTTTGAAGGGGAAGCTACAAAGAAATTTGGTGTGTGATGGTGATTTTTTTCACGTGAGGTGCTCAGCTCACATCCTAAACTTAATTGTGCAAGATGGTCTGAGTGTTATCAGTGGAGCTTTATATTTTATTAGGGAGAGCGTTAAGTATGTGAAAAGATCTCGGACTAGAGAAATTGTGTTTCAGAACTGTGTGGAAACAGTTGGAGTACGAGCTGAAGCGGCTAAAGTGGGTCTGATTTTAGATGTGACAACACGCTGGAATTCAACACACTTGATGCTATCGAGGGCTATTAAGTTTAGGAATGCCTTGAGAAACCTTGGAGTAGTTGATAGAAGCTACAAGAGCTTTCCATCTGAAGTAGAGTGGGACAGAGCATAACTGATATGCAAGCTACCGGAACCATTTGCTGAAATCACAAAGCTGATTTCTGGTTCATCTTACCCGACAGCAAACTTGTATTTTATGCAAGTATGGTCGATTAAGTGTTGCTTGAGAGGTCATCAAGATTCAGAGGATCGAGTTATTCATGAAATGGTGAAGGTCATGAAGGAGAAATTCAACAAATATTGGGAACAATTCAGTGACATATTAGCAATTGCGGCAGTGCTTGATCCTCGACTGAAGCTAGCGTTTTAGGGTATTGTTACAATATTCTTGATCCAGACACGGTCACACTAAACGTGGAGTATATTCGTGAGAAGATGGTCAAGCTTTACGGAGCATACAAGAAAGATACAAGCATCAGTAGAGCATCTACACATGCTCCTCGACACAGCATCCATTCAGGATATGATGTAAGTTTTTGTTTATTGTTTTGATCTTTAGGCTTCTCTCTGAATTCTGAGTTTCTGATTGTTGCTTTGTTGTTGTTTTAAACAACTAGTCACAGGGTTTTTATGCATACTGCCCTAAAAAAGGGTGGTAGTGGGCAATCAGCATTAGACACATACTTGAATGAGCCAGTGGTTGATATCGACAGCTTTAGAAGTTTGGATGCTATCTCCAGTGCCGGTCCGGATCAATTTGGCGCCTAAAGCATACTAAAAAAATAATGCCTCTAATTATAACTAAGAATTTTATATAGTAATAATAGTAAAATAGATTATTAAAATGATATTATATTTAAAAAAATAAAAAACAAAACATCAAAATATTATTTTTGAAAAAATATTCTAGATTTTTCTAAAAAAATATATTTTTGAATTTCAGATAATCAAGTGTCTTGCTAAACTGTATATCATCTATCGTAGATAATCCTTTAGAAAACTCTAGGAGAATTTTATCTCTACATAAGCAACTAATCAGAAGTGACGATAAGAAAATTCTTTTTTATTTAGACAACAATCATTCATTTGTTTAGAAATTTCAGCGAGTCGTCAGCCTTTTTTTAATTGTATTTGGCAACATACTAATTATAATCCTATTTCTCAGTAGTATTTTTTTTACAAATCCAAAATTTATAATTTATATTAGTAGAACAAAACATATATTAAATCATGTATATATGAATTTCACCTTGTTTAGTTTTATTGATTTTAAAAAGTTTATGAAATATTACAAGAACTTATCAATAAAAAGAAGAGAACAATACTTAGAAGATACCTTTATTCTGTCAACGAAGATTAATCATAAGATAATTTGAAATATGAGAAACTAATAATTAGGTATAATTGATTTTAAGAAATATTAGCCGGCCCTGGCTATGTCATACTGGAAAGACAATGCAAGCCGCTTCAAAGAGCTGTCTTCAATGGCATGCGATGTTCTTAGTATTCCTATCACAAGAGTGGCGTCGGAATCATCATTTAGCATAGGCAGCCGAGTTCTTAACAAGTACAGAAGCTGTTTTTTACCCACCAATGTTCAAGCTTTGATCTGCGCAAGGAACTGGTTCCGTGGGTTTCAAGAAATTGGCGATGAGATTGAGTTTACATCTTAGAAAGAGAAAAGAGGTATGATTGACTGTGTCTCCTTAAGTATTTTATGAGACTGATTATGAGATTGAGTTCACCTGAGGCTATCGCTTGATAGTTTTTTTTTTCTGTTGTGGAATAGCTCTGTTTTGATATCTTAAGCTAAGGCCTCACTAGACTAGACAAATTGTTCGTTAGGTAAAGCCGTAAAGAGTGTTGCAGAGAGTATATAACAAGGTTTCTTGCGGAGAGTATATAGAAAGGGAATGTTGTTGATGTGTCTCTTCTTTATCAGAAACTTCAGATTGATTTGCATCATATTATGTTGAGTTGTTGACTTCTGACTAGAGATTTGCTATTCTGTGACTATTTGCTGTTATGTGACTTCTGACTAGAGATTTGCATCATATTATGTTGAGATTAGAGAGGGTATGTTGTGCATATTGTTCGTTATATATCCTCAGCTTAAGTTAAGCCAATGTGTTGGTTTCATCTGGTTTTAAAATGTGATTTGTGTGTTTGTGTTTGCCGATGGATGAGGCTGATCTTGACTCTTGAGTATGAAGGCAAGGAGAGAGATACGTAACTTGGTTTTAAAATGTTGAGATTTTGAGAGAGTTTAAGAATTGAGACTTTAAGAGAGTTTAAGAATTGAGACTTTGAGTTTATTGTTGTTATTGTTATTTGTTGATTTAAGAATTTGAGTTTGAGAATTGAGACTTTGAGTTTATTGTTGTTATTTATACTTTATGCTTTTATGCAATAACTTTGAAAGTTGTTCTTATAGATCTTTTAAATTAAGTACAAATATGTAAATTAATACAAATACATAATTTACAGATTTTATAAATAAAAAAATTTACAAAGAAAAAACAATACAAATTGGATAGACAAAAAAAACGATACAAATTGTACATGGTTTTTATTGGGTGTCCATGGGCTTGTCCATTGGACATGGTCTTTATTGGGTTTGAGTGTTGGTCTTTATTGGGTTTGAGTGTTTTTGAAGACCATTGTCCAATATGGCCCGCCCATTATTGACCAAAACAGAAATGGTCCAGTTGGTTGCCCAATTGGGCTCCGAATGGCCCATTTGACAGTCCTAGGTGTGGGTGCTTCTGGAGGATAGAACAAGATTCCTATTTCTGTAGCATCGAAAGGAAACCATGCACCTCTTACTGCGAAGGGGCATGCCTTCCACACCGGTGGAGCTCCATCGTCCTCTGAACAACTAGTGGTTAGTACATTTGTCTAGTATTTACATCTTTGAGTTGTTTTCTACTTTGATATTTGTTTATGTCTTTGCTTCAGGATGGAGATGGTTGTAAGGAGAATGTTGAAGGAGGCTGACTTTAGCTTTTCTGATGGCTACTCCAAAACAAGGCAAGAAGTGGTTGTTTTGTTTGATATATTTTCTTTTTATTGCTTGTGTAGCGAGTGACAACACAATAAGATTGTTAGTTGATGTATTTAGTTACTCCAATTATTTATCTTGCAGGAAACAACCAGGAGGAGAAGAAGAAAAAAAGCTCATGTATTGCAGTCGACAAGGTAGAGAAGCTTGATGGAGGAGGAGGTACCAAAAGCAGTGGGTCTTTGGCGGAGGGGGGCATTAGGTTTAGAGTGGAGAAGGTCCACGCTCCAATGTGTGACCTGGAGACAGCTATGTTGGAGCTCTCGTTGTGACGGAGTTGGTCGTGGTGTGGTGTATCGCTAGGATATAACTTTAGGTTTAGAATTTCAAGTGTAGGTATAATTTGTTTTTTTTAAAGAAATTGCTCTAGTTTTTGGTTTAGTTTTAATCAGATTTATGTAACCAATTTTGATATATACATATATATAATATATATTATTTAAAATATTTGTATTTTTATTTTTTTAATAATGCTATAATAGCAATTATTATATGTTATTATAAGTTATACAATTGCACAATCATAAAAACGCTATTAAACTAATAATTTAACATAGTATTAAAAACACGCTATATAAAATGACGGAGAAAAAAATTGCGGGGGAAGACACATCGTTTGCCACAATGCCCTCTTTCGCTATAATAGCGTTTACGCTATGTACGTGCGATTTTCTTGTAGTGGCAGGACATTCTTTTGATATCCCATTCCTCTAAGCAGTTATGCCTTAGTGATCGTTTCTCCGTTGTGATATTCACATTTTTGAATCCAATAATGAACTTCCTTAATTTCCACCAGCAGTCTACAAAGTGAGATGTAATTACCATGTAATTGGATCATGTATGAGGAACAACCCAAATATCAGTCGTTAGTGAAAACCGTTGTTTGCTCTCCTAAGAATCTTCATCATAGCTTCTTTCTTTTTCACAAAATCTCTATAACATCTCGTGTAGCTATTCTTCTAGAATGAGGTAGGTAAAGCTTAACTAAACTGCAGAAATGTCTCCAAGCTAAGCTCTCCACCCAATCTAGAGGAAAATCTCACACAGCCGTCATTTCATTTATCGCTTCTTTATAGACAATTTAGATACTTTTCACAATTTCAGATTACCACTTTTACCATCTAGAGATAAAACACCTTGATTACTGTCTCAGCTCTAGGGGTAGGAAAATTACAAAAATCCAAAAATCGAACCGATTCTGATCCAAAAAGTAGTAGCAAACCCGAATCAAAACTGGTTAAATGTCTGAAAAGTTCAACTAGTATCCAAAATTTAACCTTATCCGAACCTTCGGGTGTCTAAATACATATGAATCAGATTTATATACTTAATATATTAATTATTTTTACTTTAATATCTAAAAATATCAAAAATATATAAGGTATTTTGAAGTTGTTCAAAATACTTGAAAATATATACAAGTATTTAAAAGTAAAATACTTAAGAAACCAAAATACTTGAAATATCAAGCCATTTGGCATATGTTATTCGAATTTTATATGTTATATATAACTTTTATTTTTAGATTTTAAAAAATTTAAGTATTTAAGAATTTATTTATTTTTAAATATTTTAAATGGTGCGAATCCAAACCAAATCCACAAAGATCTAAATCAAACCCGAACTAAGATTTATAAATATCCGAATAAAGCTGATCTTTAACCATGAAAATCGAATAGATCCAAACTAAACCCAAATAGATACATGAACGCCCACCCTTAATCTGCTCACAACATGCCATGCCTTGTAACACTTGCTTGTAGAATTCAAATGTTTCATCATGTTAGATGTTCCTGATTTCGTTGGACATGCCATCTCTTTTCCACATTAATAGCAAGTACCTTTATCAATTTATTTTTTCTTCTTGGTAAACTGTTCCCATAGCCATGATTTAGAAAATTTATAATATATTATTTCAAAATAAATAAATTATGTCATATATTAGTTTGTATGATAATTTTATAATATAGATATAGTTTATTTATTTCTAAGTAATATAGATATGTTCTACATCTACAATATATAATATATATTATCTTATATTTTGCTATTAAAAATGATAAATGATATATGCAATTATATAATTATATTATATTTTTAAATGTGAAATATTTTTTTGCTAAGTTAAAAATATTTAATCACAAATTTTGTTTTGAAAAAAAAATCTTTATTTTTATTATAAAAATAATTTTATATTGTTAATCAAAATAAATTAATGATATATAATTATTTTTAATTTTTATATATTCTAACTGCAAATATTCTTCCAAAAACTTCATATGAAAGCATTGAGCAAAAACCATTTGGAGAATAATAGCATCTTGTAAATACTATTCTAAATGCTTTTGTAAAATTTTTTGATTGTATAGTTAAGAGGCATAATGTTTATACCAATACTCTACTAATCAAGCCTGTAGACTTCGGACATTTATTCTATTAAGTAAACAATCACCAATCTAAGCTAACGTATTTAGTTTAGTGGTAATTATGTGCATATGTATTGCCAAAAGATGGTGGTGTGTGGGCTCTGGAACAACCTAGTGCAGTAAGTTTTGTGGCTTTGTGTAGTCTCTAAAACCTAACGGCTCTCACAACAATTGGCTTCTCTTTTAAACCGATTTTGGTATGAAAACAATATATCCAAAAAATTTATTTTTAATGTCACCACCAACCAGATGAACCCCACTTAAACTTATATGTTGCATAAGAAGTTCAAGGACCCCTTTCAAACAATATTTTAGAGAACTTTCTAAACTAGTGGACATCTAGAATTTTTTAGCGTGGGAGACCCATCACCATTGAGTAATAAATAGACGATTTTCTTCTAAGAAAATAATTTGGTTTAGACCAAAAATCGTGATACTTCTGGTTGAGAACTTGTTCAACGTGGGGTTTTGTATTTCCCTAATCAATGAACACGAGGATGAATACTCATCTTCTTACAAACCGTCATTTTGTTATTCGGTATTGTAGATTAACTAGCAAATACTTCCAAACAAAACATCTGACGCACACAGAAAAAGAAGAATTGACGCACCCTTACGGGTCTCAAGCCATTGACTTGTACTACTTTAGAAAAACTAGTTCACATCTTTTGGTTCAAAAGAACATAAACCTCATCCTTCTTGGATAAGATGGGGGCCATGTGGACCCAGACAAAGACCAAATGTTAACAGACCCATATGATTATTTTTTTCAAAAGACGACATATGTATGCTAAACAAACACACAAACAACCTTCTAATGAAAATCATCTAGAAAATACTGGATAGGAGATTAGCGGCAGTGGAAATGGCTGCTCCAGTCAGAGCGGACTGAACCACTTCTTCATGGCTTGTCCTCTTTGAGGTTGTCATCGCCACAGCAGCTCCGGTCAATGCTCCAGCCACCATGCTGTTCCTCTGGGTTATAGATGTGTGGTTATATATAAGATTTGAAGCTACACATATATAATTAATTAACAATGCAATGATGTATAATGTTTGATAAGACTCACCCAATCATGAGCTCCTCCACGAGCCTCCTTCATACCACAAGTAATACCAGAGTATAACCCAGCTGCTAGCCCTGCAAACATACCATATTAGTTAACATCCAAACCCTTAGTTAAAAAAACTTAGGTTAAATTAACAACGGCTAATTTAACATAAATACATGAATGAACTCACCCCACTGGAGAGATTCTTTTCCAGTATTCTTCACCTAAAGACCAACCAATACAAACGTTAATTAGTTACAAGACCAATCATATTAGTTAACTAAGCCTTGTACAAAAAACTTATGACCAAACTCTTTTATCAAACTTTGTCTCTTGTACAAGGCACGTCCATAATATGTATGGACACAAATAAAGAAAAGTCAGCTCATTTGTGATTAAACTCACCAATGCTTCCAGAGATTTGCTGCTTTCCCCTGAAAACTCATGACAACAAATACTATTTAACAACGTAACGCGAATCATAATTTATAAAAACAATTAACAAAAGCAGACCTATACATTTCAAGCTCATAAATCAAATACGTCACATATTGTAATTGTAACTGCATGACATGATTAACGGACCTCTGAGATTAGGAAACCTATGTTTCTTGCTTCCCGTATTCTCGCTCGAGTCAAACCCTACCCCTGAGTCTGAATCAAACTGATATTAGTTAACTTGCTTGTATTTGAATGAATATGATATGAAGAAGATGAAGAAAGTAGCTGGCGGTTTTACCATCAACTACTGTAAAATAAGCTTCCCTAGACACTGCTTGTAAAGCTCCAACCTTCATAATGAATCCCATTTAAACTATACGTTAAATATAACATCGCTCTTTTTAATCCATACAGACATGAAACATTAAAGCTTACACCGGCTGCTTTGACGAAAGAGTCAGCGATGCTGTTGAGAAGAGGATGACCAAGATCGAACAAGCTTGCCTTGTCATCCTCAAATCTTTTTATCTCAACCGTTATCTTTTTTCCTCCACTTGTCTCCATCGTTCTTCGGGTTCTTTCTTCAGTAGTCATCTTTCTTTGCATTCTCTCTTGTTTCTTACTCTGTTAGAACTTAATACTTCTCTCTTCACAACGGGATAAGAAGAATGCCGAACAGAGCTTTCCCACTCTGTCGACACGTGTTTTTACTGCACCACACGTGTCGGAGTCCGGAGACAATGTTAACCTTTCATCTTGTTAACGTGTCTCTTCCCTCTGTGGACAATTATGTTACGAACTTCAACCGATAGATAAAAAAAAAAAAAGAAAACCATTGAGATACAAACCGGGTTTTCTAAATCTCCGGTTTAATGGCGATAAACGTGACACGTGTCCCGTCTCGGATATCTCCGCCTCTGCTTGTCTCCGTCCGTCTATCTTAAAGACTTTTTTTTTTTTGATAATCCAGGCTTCCCCGCTTCGCGGGTCATTGCCTGAGTCCGGTCAGGCAGAAGTCCACTTCACCCGGGAGGGCTAAACCTGGGAGTCTGAGGACAAAGCCCAACACCCACCCAGTACCGCGTTGTCATCTCCGTCACTCCCATCGAAATCCATTGATTATGATTTGATGATCATCATCGGAGCTGCATTGCACGCCGTTGAGAAGATTTTGCGTTCTTTCCGATTCTAATTGATGATTTTGTTATGGAACAAGGGTTTTTGTCGTCGGATTAGTAGTTACGGTAATAATAATAGATAATGTTTTTCTTTGGTAGGGACTCAAAACAGCAAATCATTGAAGGAGATGTTGTAACAGAGGATGTGTGTCTTCTAAAGCTCTCCTTGCTGTATGTGGTAAGATGAGAGAGATTCAGAACCAACATCACATGAAGTCCTTTTGTCTCCGGGTATTATATGACCTCGTATGATCTTTGGTCTGGCAAGTGCTAATGTTAGGTTTTGTCTTGCCTCTTTTGATATCTGCATCTAATTGTCTATGAGATGATGGAAGATGCTTAAAAGTTTGATTTTTTATTGATTGTGGAGCAAGTAACAGGTTTCAGCTGCCGGTTATGACCGGACCGGCAAGGTGTGGCTGAACATGCTAGCTACCAAAATTAGGATTAATCTTACATCGATGAAGGCGCTTGGTGTTAGACATATTGACACGGTTTGGCTTTGTTGTGGTTAGTATGTTATTGTTTTTGGTATGATAACCCGACATAAATACGGTGCTCTTAATACTCTCTATTGTAGGAGGTGGAATACTTCCCCTCCATAAGGCCCATCAAATAATTAGCTCGGTCCATCCAGGCTCCGGTCCAACAAGGCGGATTCCGCTAATCAGCCATCAGACGAGCTTAACTCGGTTAATATCTGCGATTAGCTGAGTTAACGACGTTTAGCTAAAGCATTCGTTCTAGCGGGCTGACCAAGGTCCATTTGACGAAAATCCCTCCGTACAAGCGATCTCGTCGCTAGATTAAGGAGGTGCGACTATAAAAGGAAGAGAGAGAAGAACGAGAAGAAGATCCGAAATCGACTTTACTCACAAGGCGGCTAGAACTAGGGTTTATACTCTTTGTACCTTTCTTCCGACTTGTACGACACGGCTAAGCTCCCTGAGCTTCGCCACGCTTTTTTTTCTCATTTCTTCATTTGTAGTCGAACTCTTTCTCAATAAACGCCTTTTTTTGTCAATTATAGCATAATGCCTTTGCACGTCCCACTGACGAGTTCCGTCACCTAGAATCATAGAATAGAAACCTAACTTGGTACGAACAGTTGACGCCCACCGTGGGGCCTAGAAAAGTAGCGTCAACGAAAAACTATGAGTACGATTAACGAGTCGACTTCCGACGAGGAAGCCGGCACCTACTCCTACTCCTACTCCGGTTAACGCCGCTCCACTCGCTCCGACCTTCGTCGAAACCATAATGGAATGCCTTGCTCGTCAAGACGAAGCCCAGAGAGCGACGACCGAGCAGCTTAACGCCATAGCAGCCCTCCTCGCGCCTCTCGCCGCGATGGCTGCCACAGAAACGGTCCAGCGACAGCTGGTTTATAACACCAACGGTACGGTCAACCAGACTGCACAGGTCGCCAAAACCCAAGCTCGAGTTACATAAACGTCAGCTCAAATCATTGGAGAGCAAACCAATGCTTCTGGCGGAGCAGATATGCAGACTATCCAAGAGATAGCTGCCCTCAAGCAAGCACTACTGGACATCACTGCGAAAATTCATAGTGCAACGACCTCAGCTCCACTTATCGAAAGCGTTCTTGCAGAGACTCTTAGGACACCGTTCACCAGCAAAATCACCAACGTCCGGCTCAAGCCAATAGAGAAGCTCCGCTTACCAACGAACGACGGTCTCGCGGATCCGACCGCCCATATAACGTCCTTTAACGTCGCTATGCGACGTCCAAACTTCGCACCAGAAGAGCGAGACACAGCTTTCTGCCAGCTCTTCGTCGAAAGTCTAAAGGGCTTAGCACTCACCTGGTTCACCAGTTTGCCCGAGGATTCCATTAACAGTTTTTACGACTTATCGTCAGCGTTACTCAAGAACTACATCATGTTTACCCGAGAAGAAGCCACAGTCTCCGACCTTTGGCATCACACTCAAACACCGGGACAAATCCTCCGAAACTTCATGGAGAAGTTCAAGGAGATCGTCACCAAGATACAGGGTTTTGACGCGATCGCCGTCAATGCTCTCATGAACACCCTCCACGTGCACTCAAGGTTCCGCGAGGACCTATATGGAAACCCGACAAAATCCCTTACCGACGCCATTGCTCGATCCAACAACTTCATCCGAATGGAGGAGGACACCAAAACAATACTAACCAAGCAGAACGCGGCTAAGCCGGGAGGGACTTCGGCAGCCAAAGCACCCGAAGCACGAGCGGAACCACGACAACACGCACCAGTGAATAAATCCCAAGGAAAGAAAAAAAGCTACATCTACGTTGTCAACCAGGCAGACGGTTCGTTGATAGAAATACGAGGGAAAGGATGGAACTCCCAAACCTTCTCCAAGCCGACGAACAAAGGCGCGCCAGCGAGCTCCGCTCCACCAGAGGCCGACAAAGCCGAGAAGGCCGACAAGGACGATAAGCCGGGTAAATGGTGCTCCTATCATCAGTCAAAGAAGCACGACACGAGGAAATGCAAGGTCCTGTACGAGCAGTTTCTCTCGAACGTTGATAGTGGCAAATTCGGTACCGAGAAACCGAAGCCGAAGAGCTGGAGCAAGGCAAAAGATAAGAAAACTCAGAAGCCGCGAGGCAAAGCTCCACAATCCGAGCCAAAACCCGCTCCGGAACAAGCTGCCGCGATGGAGCACGAACAGGGGGGCTCATTGTCTGACGATGAGCAACCTGCCACCCGACGCCGAGTTGAGGTTATACTCGCTCGTCCCGAAGCCTCGCTTGACGAGGAGCTTAGCCCGGTATCAGATGACCTCCGGCATCTCCTTGACACTCGGTCTGCCCCCAGACCGACGATGCACCCTGTACCTTGGATCTACGTCACCGAATCAAGAGAAAGATTGTCCTTACCGACGAAACACCATCTCAAACACCCCCAAGCTCTGGCGACCTCCGAGCTAAGATCAACGGTTCCAAAGCACATAAGTCTCAAGCGGACTACTGCCATACTGACCTTCGTATTGTCCTCAACTCGAAAAAAAGAAGACCTCCGCGTTGAGCTGAGTCGATCCGAAAACTCTGACCTCCGGCGACATTTGGAAAAAAAGGCCACAGAGAAGGCTCCAATTGACGAGGTCGCGCCACAAGGCAGCGACCTACGCGAGCAAATCCAGAGAAGACGCATTAATATAATCATGGGGGGATCTCTCCCATGCGGTGACTCGGTCCGATAAATCAACTACCATCAGCGGCAACCCAAGGTATCCAAGAGATGGTATACAAAGCCCGAGAATGATCCTACGATCACTTTCTCAGCTGAGGACGCCATCGGGGTCAGCATGCCGTATAACGATCCATTGCTCGTCAAGCTCGGCATCGGGACATGCGAGGTCACCAAAGTCTTGATCGACACAGGCAGCTCGTTAGACCTCATCTTTCATAAAACTCTGGAAAAATGGGAATAGACTTTCGCCTCCTCAAATCGTCGAACCGGTCGTTGACTGGGTTCAATGGAGTCTCCAAAGAGATGATCGGGACCATTCGACTCCCAGTCTTTGCCGCAGGGGTGACGCGAACGGTCAAGTTTCGGTCGTCGCGACGGATACGCCCTATCACGTGATCCTTGGGACACCTTGGCTCCACTGTATGAAGGTGATTTCCTCGACTTACCACCAATGTGTCAAGTTCTCAGGAAACGATGGTCGCATCAAGACAATACGTGGAGACCAGCAGGCAGCCCGCAACCTTCTGGTCGCGAATGTTAAACTTCAGAAACCGCCCTCGCGAGTCAATGTTGTTGCCCGGCCAATCCAGAATATCTTTCCCAGAAAGTCGAGGTGATCGAAGTCCAGATCGACGAATCTGATCCATCCAAAGTCGTAAGAATTGGTGCCCTCATCTTTGACGAGATGCAGCGGACAATCATCTCCTTCCTCAAGCAGAATCTTTCGACCTTTCGCATAAACTACGTCCGACATGAAGGGGATTGACCCGAAGGTCGCCTCACATGGACTTAATGTTGGCTTTTCAAGCCCCCATGTCCAACTCTTTATTGTCCGATTAGTACAATATTGTCCACTTTGGGCCCGAAGGCAAAGCCCGCATGGATTTCAGATTTGGGCCTCTCTTTATATACTGGACATTATTTGTCTGAACTTCCAGTGTGGGACTTTGTTTGCATTCACACCAACAGGACTCTTCACCTAACCCTTGTTACACCATTAAGATTTTTATCCACCTAATCCTTGCAGCACCATTAGGACATTCACCACCTA
>JABAYD010027993.1:0-14064 GCA_014822095.1 Diplotaxis tenuifolia | reverse complement strand
GGTAATCCATATCTCTGAGAATCCCATCTTCCTCATAGTAGCTTCTATGAAAGACCATTCCATCCTATCATAGGCTTTGCTCATGTCTGTTTTAATTGCCATTCTCTTGTTTCTTCCGCTTGGCTTTGTCCTTAGGGCATGGAACATTTCCTGAGCTATCATAATATTATCTGAGATCTGTCGTCCAGCAACAAAGGCTGACTGGGTTTCAGAAATCCTATCGGGTAGGACCTTTTTCAATCTCTGGCATAGGACCTTGGAGATTATCTTGTAGCTGACATTACAAAGACTGATGGGTCTGAGCTGACTCATTTGATTCGGCCTTTCAACTTTTGGGATGAGACAAATATTTGTTTCGTTGAGTCCAGTGGGAATAATCCCTTCAAATAGGAACTGATTGACCATAAGAGTCAATTCCTCCTTGACAATATCCCAAAACTTCTGGTAGAATAGTGCAGTCATTCCGTCCGGGCCAGGAGCTTTTTCTGGGTGCATTGCGAATAAAGCCAACTTAACCTCCCACTCAGTGACTGGGGCCGTGAGTTTGTCGTTGTCCGCTGCGGTTATCGTCGATGATACCTCAGATAGAGCCTCTTCGATCTCCTCCGGATTGGAGGATTGAAATAGGTGTCTGAAGTAGCTGGTGGCAATGGCTACCAGCCCCTCCTCGTCTTGTACAACATTCCCATCAGCATCCAAAAGCTGAGTAATCCTGTTTCGCGCTCTTCTTTGTTTGGTGAGAGCATGGAAGAATTTGGTGTTCCTTCTTCTTTACTTACTATTACCTAGAACTAGGAGTAGTATTTTTTTCCTTTTACTATTTCATACTTATAAGTTATACGTCCTATTCTTTTGGTTTTTACTAAGTATTTACTATGATTATTCTTTTGGCTGTTATCTATAAGTTAGTATTCCACTTTTTTTTATTAAACATTACTATTTTAGGCCTTTCAAATATGAATGTAACAGCTACAGCTACTATTCGACAAAACACACTAAACAAAACCTCACAAACGATACCTTATTTGGTGTGTGGAAAGGAAAATGATGAATTTTAAGAGAGAAGCCAAGGTACAACATACATGTTCAAAAAAGAGTTGTTGCAGCAACAATGATGCTACACAATTTTATAAGGCTACCAAATTTAGGAGATGTTGATTTTAAAGCAAACTACACAACTAGTAATACACCAACTGAAGACTCTGATTTAGATGAAGACGACGAGCATAATAACACTTAAGCAAACTACATGGAAGGCATCCGTGATCAAATTTCCGTATCTTTATGGAATTCACGATAATTTATTTTTTATTTTGCAGTTTATTAAAACGTATTTTTATCAATTTATGTATGTTTTGATGAAGATATTTAATATTTATCTTTTTTAGGAAAAAAATATTCTTAGTAAAAATTTTATTATTGTTAATATAAAAACAAAAACAGAAAACCAAAATGTAAAACCACTATTCATGCTTTTCAAAAACCTAAATTCTACCAGAAAATCAAAAAACAAAAAAACTAAAACTAAAATCCAGAAACTAAAAACTAAAAACCAGAAACTAAAATCTAAAAACCGGGAAATCAATAATCGCCTAAATAAGACTTTCTACTCATATGGTTTGATGATCATATGTATTTTTTATAATAAAATTTTTAAATCACTCAGAACCAATTTTTAATGTGACGTTTAATTGTATGTTTTAAATATTTTTCAAAGAAAATTTAAAATTATAATATTTATGTATTTATATGGTATATATAAATAATATTAAAATAAATATATTTTTAATATTAATATTTATTAAATGAGACTTTTTATTCATATGGTTTTATAATCATTTGTATATAGTTATAATATATTTTTAAACCACTGATCACTATTTATTAGTGTGAGACTTTTAACAATTTTAGTAATTTATTATCGTTTTTAATAATTCAAAATATAAATGTATAAAAATCTAATTTTTTAATTTTACGATTAATTTGATTGTTTAATTTATTTTAATAATATAAAGTTTAGAAAAATGATAGAGGATGAATAAATGTTTTATCAAATCTTTACTAGTGAAAATCAATAACTTTCATATATACTTTAGTCACATTAGGTAATTTCTTAGTTTTTATTTAAGGAAATAATAATAAAATATTAATAGATAATTTTATGGTTAATTTAAGGAAGACTTTAATATATATATATATATATATATATATTATTTTTTTTAAAAGAAAAAAACTTTAGTATATAGTTAAATAGATCAACATATTTCTTTAAAAATTTTTAAGAATCAATTTGGTGATAAAACGTAACTACCTTAAATATTGTAATATTTTTCTTTTAATATATCTCCATTAAAATAGAGTTTTATTTTTATATCTCTACAAATAGTTTAGGTTGAACCATTTTACTACTTTTGCAAGAGAAAACCAAATATATTAGTTTTACGCCTGCAAGAGAAAACTAAATATATTATTATGTTTGTGTTGCTTCCTAACGTAAAGATATATTTTAAATAATGCAGTTCTAAACTGATTTTAAAAATTGGTGGTTCACTTTTGGAATTTTGTTTTTGCAATTTAACAAGTGAATTATGAGTATCCAAAAAGTCACAGACCACAATAATAACCTAAATAAAAAAATAATGAAAATAACCATACAAACAATTAAAAACGAACGATGTGGCATATAACCATTTAGTGATAACCATATTTGGTTGGTTTGGATCATCCCCAAAGACAAACACTTCCTCCGATTAAAAAACAACCATGGAAAAATTTGTGGAAGATTAAAGCCCCACCAAAAATAAAACACTTTATGTGGCTGACATTATCAAGGGCTCTAGCTGTCAAATAACGGTTAAGTACTCGGGGGATCCCATTAAATTCAACATGTCCGGTGTGTGGTAATAGTGCTGAGAGCATATGTCATGTTCTCTTCACATGTGTTAAAACACAAGCCGCATGGGAACAATCTAATTTCTCAATACCATCGGGTGGTTTTTCACGGAACTCAACATTTCTTAACTTCTTCCACTTGATCAAGGTAGCTAAGAGCTCATCGACGAATATTCATACAAAAAAGTGTTTCCATGACTGCTGTGGAAAATTTGGAAAGCTAGGAACACCTTTTTTTTTGAATCCAAGATTATTGAGGTTTCCTTGATTACCAAAAAAGCCACCTTCACAACAACAAATAAGGATGTGGAAGGGACTGCTACTGATATAGCCCGATGGAAAAACCACCCTATGGTTTCATAAAATGTAATATTGGGTTCTCATGGGTAAACTTAAATCACTCTAGTGGGGCCTCATGGATCCTACGCGATGAAAAAGGGGGCAAGATCATGCACAGTCGTCGAGCCTATTCACATATGCGGACAAAAACAGAAGCGGACCTATGGGCTTTGTACTGGGAAGTAGAATATTTACATACCCTCCATTTCTCAAATATTATTTTTGAGACTGCATCTGAGAATCTACGCGATATCCTTACGAAGCCCTCCGAGCATCCAAGCCTCAGTCACATACGTCACAGTACCTCCCTTCTGTCGACAGTAAATAATACTTGGAGTTGGATCATGTTCTCCCGGAATGCAATGATGCTGCAACAGCTATCGTTCTAAGTGTCACTCGGGATTGGCTTTTCAATTGTACATCGCAAAAAATGTTTCATCATGGCTCTTTCACTTACTATCGCTGGAGGCCAAGCAATAAAAGTTCTGGGAGTGGTCTTATCTTCATCGCTTTGATGTCTAATGGCATCTCTTTTAATAATTTTCTGCCTATTGTACCTTTCCAAACTTGGTTTTTGTTTCAAGTGATATAAAAAAAATACTCTAGCCGTCCATCGCAGATTCTTCCAACCGACACAAAAACTTAGACACTAAAATATCTAGTATCTCGTCTTGAAAATTTTTATCCAGTTTACTCCCTAGCAATACTGAGAATATTATACATTGAACGATGTAAGTGTTTCAAAAAAGAATACATTGAACTATGTATATTTTGGACTAGGATATTTGTTTCATTTATAAATTTAAAAGATTTGATAATCCTATTCATATTATGAAAGATTTTTCTGTCTGTTCACGAAAAAAAAGCTTTTAGAAGAGACAATTTCCATACTTATCAGGTAAGCAAATTGTCCCTTCATAAGATTGTTGAGGAATGCATAAATTTTTACAAATAAAATATTCACTTTCGTGTTGACAATATGATAGGTCAATGTAACTGTTAGTTATAGACAAGTCTTAGTTATTCGGTTTAGTTCAATTAGGATAGCTTAGGTTATTCTTGGTTTAGAACGGTTTAAGCTTGTAATTGAATTAAACCGGATCTCTCTCTCAGCTAGGAAAGCACGTGTGGTTTGTGCACGGGTTAAGTTAATCACTCGAGTTATAAGAGGCGGTTAGCTTTAGTTAAGGGTTAGTTAGTAAGCTGATTAGGGTTGTTAGATCAGTCTTGCTACTAATATAGTGGCAGAGAGAATCCGGAGACAGAGTTGTTGAGACGGTGGCTCGAGTGTGAGTTCATCGTTGAAGATAGTTGATTGCTGGTTCAATCCCAGCCCCGGTGAAGTATAGCGGCCACCACCTAGTTAACGGCGGTGGTGCGGTGAACACCGGGTGAACACGCTTTGTGTGTGCTCCCGTTCGATAGTAATCAATCTTCACAAATTGGTATCAGAGACAAAGGTTACGAAGATCAAGTCTACGGTTTAGAGCTCAAGATAGGAGACTCCGTTTGAATCGGATCGAAGATCAATATCGAGGAAGGTTGAATCAAGCGATGGCGACTCACAAGATGAAGATGCAGATTCAGATTACGATGTTCGACGGCACTGGAGATTTCGGAATCTGGAAGAAGAGGATGCTAGCGAATCTAAGCGTTCAAGGTTTAAAAGACGTTCTGTCACCTCCGTCACAAGCTCCGGTGACGACAAAGACAGACGAAGAAGACGTCAAGAAGAAAAAGGATCTTGAAGACACGACAAGATTGGAACGGGACGAGAAGGCTCTGAATATTATATTCATGAGTGTTGGTGATCACGTTCTCAGGAAGCTTGACAGAGTCCAGGCTCAACTCAAGGTGTACGCGTTCAGGATGCAAGACTCAAGAACGATAGACCAGAACGTGGATGACTTTCTCAAGTTAGTTGCGGATCTCAACAATCTCAACATTGACATACCAGAAGAGGTACAAGCGATTCTACTACTCAACGCTTTGCCAAGCAGGTATAACTCTCTAAAAGAAACTCTAAAATATAGTAGAGAGGCCATTAGAGTAGATGAGATTGCTAGTGCTGCTAGGTCTAAAGAAATGGAATATAAGGACTCATCTACCGCTAAGTTGAATGGGGAAGGTAACTTTGCTAGGGGTAGAGAAGAAAGTAGAAATCGAAGTGGTTTTGCAGGTAAGAGTAAACACAGGTCAATATCAAAGAGCAAAGAAGGAAAGAGAGTGTGTTGGATCTGCGGGAAAGAAGGGCATTTCAAGAAACAATGCTACAAGTGGCTTGAAAGAAATAAGGATCAGAAATCAGGTCAAGACAGGGGAGAAGCGTCTCTGGCTAAAGACGATACAAAGAACCTGGTTGGACTACTGGTAGCTGAGGCAAATGCTGTGACAACTGATAAGGATGAGTGGGTGCTAGACACAGGCTGTTCGTTTCACATGACACCAAGAAGAGATGTCTTCATTGATTTTCAAGAGTCTACTAGTGGAAGAGTTCGAATGGCAAACAACACGGTGTCTGAAGTTAAAGGAGTTGGATCTGTGAGATTTCAGAATCAAGACGGTACTACCTTCCTTCTCAGTGAAGTCAGATACATGCCAGATATATCGAGGAATCTCATCTCGATGGGACATGCCCTATATATCCTACAGGCCAAGGAAAAAACAGTGATCCACAATGAAGAAGAAACAAGTTCTGCAACTGAATCTGACAAGACTATTGACGACACTCAACTATGGCATAGCAGGCTAGGGCACTTGGGTCAGAAAGGGATGGAAGTCCTGAAGAAGAATGGTTACTTTGGGAAGAGCAGAGTGGAGGATCTGAAGTTTTGTGAAGCATGCGTCATTGGAAAGACGCACAAGGTCAGCTTTGATCAAGCAAAGCATGTAACTAAAGCCAAGCTGGACTATGTTCACTCAGACCTTTGGGGATCACCAAACGTTCCACACAGCCTCAGCAAGAATCAGTATTTCATCTCCTTCACTGATGATTTTACAAGAAAAGTGTGGCTCTATTTCCTGAAGTATAAAGATGAAGTTTTTCAGAGCTTCGTCATATGGAAGAAAATGGTTGAGACTCAAAGTGAAAGAAAGGTCAAGCGGTTGAGAACTGATAACGGCCTGGAGTTCTGCAATCAGCAGTTTGATGGCTTCTGTAAGGAAAATGGGATAGTCAGACACAGAACGTGCACCTATACGCCACAGCAAAACGGAGTTGCAGAGAGACTCAACAGGACGATCATGAACAAAGTGAGGAGTATGCTGAGTGAAAGTGGGTTGGATCTAAAGTTTTGGGCTGAATCTGCAGCAACTGCAGTATACCTCATTAACAGATCTCCATCGTCAACTCTGGAGTTCAAGATACCGGAAGAGATGTGGACATCATCAACCCCTGATTTAAGCAACCTCAAGAGATTCCGGTGCTTAGCGTACGTTCATTCCACAGAAGGCAAGCTTCTACCAAGAGCCAAAAGAGGAATCTTCACAGGCTATCCTGAGGGCGTTAAGGGCTACAAAATCTGGATGTTGGAAGAACAGAAAGTGGTGATCAGCAGAAATGTAGTCTTCAGAGAAGAACAAGTCTACAAAGACTTGAAGAAAGAAAACTTGGAGGAAGGAGTATTGCGAATCAGTGAAGTGTCTATCGACTTAAAGCCACTTAAAGACGAGGATTCAGAAACAATATCCACAGAAGACTCTGCACAACCAGACACTGAGACTATTACAGATGAGAGTGATAATCTAGGAGATTACCAGTTGGCCAGAGACAGAGTCAGAAGACAAACAAGACCACCAGCTAGACTCATGGATTGCGAATGTGAAGCTACAGATGGCGAAGATCAATTTGCTGGATACATATGTGTTCTATCAGAAGATACCTTAACAGAACTTGAGTCATTTCAAGAAGCCATGTCAGATCCTGAGAGTGACAAATGGACTGAAGCAGCACAAGATGAGATGACGTCCTTGGAAGCAAACGATACTTGGGATCTTATTGAGAGACCAAAGAATTAGAAGGCAATTGGCTGTAGATGGTTGTTCAAGAGAAAGGCAGGCATTGCAGGCTTTGAACCACCAAGACATAAAGCCAGACTAGTTGCGAAGGGTTACTCTCAAAAGGAGGGAGTTGATTACCAAGAAATCTTCGCACCGGTAGTAAAACACGTCTCAATACGCTTTATTCTATCAGCTGTTACTCATTTCAACATGGAGCTACAGCAGATGGATGTAAAAACTGCGTTTTTACATGGGAATCTGGAGGAGTTTATTGTCATGGGGCAACCAGAGGGCTTCATTGACAAGAGATACCCAAACAGGGTTTGTAGGCTCAAGAAATCTCTATATGGACTCAAGTAGAGCCCACGACAGTGGAACAAGAGATTTGATAACTTCGTGAGGGCTAAAGGATATATGAGAAGTGAGTATGACTCATGTGTATACTACAAGAAGAATGATAGAGGTGAATACGTCTACATGCTGCTTTATGTTGACGATATCTTGATAGCATCAGTACACAAGACGGAAGTGCAGAAGCTAAAGAGTGTATTGGGAACAGAGTTCGATATGAAAGACCTTGGTGATGCTAAGAAGATCCTAGGTATGGAGATTACGAGAAATAGAGACAAGAAGGAGTTATCTGTGTCTCAAGAAGGTTACCTATGGAAGGTGTTAGGAACGTTTGATATGGATCAGTGTAAAGAGGTAGCAACACCTCTCGGTGCTCACTTTACACTAATGGCAGCAACCGATAAAGAGTTACAGTCTCAGGAGGAGTACATGAAGAAAGTCCCATATCAGAATGCTGTTGGCAGTGTTATGTATGCGATGGTTGGTACACGTCCTGATTTAGCTCATGTGGTTGGAGTTATCAGCAGATTCATGTCAAAACCTGTGAAAGAACACTGGCAAGCTCAGCTTCAAAAGCAAAGGAGATTTTGTTGTGAAAGGATACTGTGATTCTGATTATGGTGGTGACTTAGACAATGCTAAATCAACAACGGGGATGGTATTTACTGCGGGAGGCAATCCTGTTAGCTGGAGATCATCACTTCAGAAAGTTGTAGCTCTTTCAACGACAGATGCAGAGTATATAGATCTTTCAGAGGTAGTGAAAGAAGGAGATTGGTTGAAGAGGTTTGCGGAAGAATTGAGTTTCCCACAAGACTCAGTAGAGATATTTTGTGACAGTCAAAGTGCCATTGCACTGTCGAAGAACGCAGTGTATCACGAGAGGACTAAACACATGGCCACAAAGTACCACTTCATCAGGGATCTAATCTAGGTGGGAGAGGTTCAAGTGCTCAAGATTGCAACAGCAAATAATCCAGCTGATATATTTACAAAGGTTCTTCCAGTTTTCAAGATGAGAGAAGCATTGAAGATGCTTCGAGTTACTAAAGACTAAAGGCAGAGGCGAGTGATCTAAGTCCGGTGAAGGGCTTAGGGAGGAGTTCGGTGAAGAGCTCAAGATGGGTCTGGTTGAAGATTCAGGTAACAGTTTCTACGGCTTGTCCAAGATTGTGATAAGGAGAAGAACTTGTCTAAGGAGGAGATTTGTTAGTTATAGACAAGTCTTAGTTATTCGGTTTAGTTCAATTAGGATAGCTTAGGTTATTCTTGGTTTAGAACGGTTTAAGCTTGTAATTGAATTAAACCGGATCTCTCTCTCAGCTAGGAAAGCACGTGTGGTTTGTGCACGGGTTAAGTTAACCACTCGAGTTATAAGAGGCGGTTAGCTTTAGTTAAGGGTTAGTTAGTAAGCTGATTAGGGGTTGTTAGATCAGTCTTGCGGCTAACAAGTGGCAGAGAGAATCCGAAGACAGAGTTGTTGAGACGGTGGCTCGAGTGTGAGTACAACCGTTGAAGTATAGTAGATTGCTGGTTCAATCCCAGCTCTGGTGAAGTATAGCGGCCACCACCTAGTTAACGGCGGTGGTGCGGTGAACACCGGGTGAACAAGCTTTGTGTGTGATCCCGTCCGATAGTAATCAATCTTCACAGTAACGAACCCCCTCGAAGCTAAGGAAAACAATAATAATCTGATAACTAACTAATGAAGGAAAATTCTTGCGAGAGCAAGAGAGAGAGGGTGTAGTAAATATCAAGATTCAAGAGTGATCCTTCAACGATTATCATTAGTTGTTTTATTTTAATTTTATATTAATAATATAAAACTTTATAAGACTCGATGGTTTGTTTATTTAAAGGACCTCATTGTCTCTAAAACTTAGAACACGGATGTGGCTTCTCTTTGCGTTGCGTCTGTGAGAATACATGATTTATTAGCTTATTTAGCTTCAAGATGTCAAGCTGAGAGTGTCGGCAACAACTTCCTCCCATTGGGTACAAACATTATAGCTAACATGTTTTGTTGATCAGGTAGGCAGTAGCGGTCCTGACTTTTAGACGACCAGAAGTTATTTAAAAAAAAAAGGCCGAAAATTGACACCGCCATAACTTAAACCCGGGTTGTTAAGCTTCCTCCGACTCTACTGATACCACTACACTAAATCTATACTTGAAAAATCTAGGCCGAAAATTGTTAATATTATTTAGGGCCGGAAGCCAATGCTTCTCCAGCTTCCTATAAGGGCTGGACCTACAGGTAGGTAAAACTTGTGATTCCTTATCAGGTGTATTAGAGGAGATATGATCTTTTTGATGAGTTCCTAGTAAATTTCAAATCTATTTGTTCTCAAATCGTACGGTTTGTGTTTTGAAAATGTTTCCGACTTGATTCAAGTTTCTAGTCTTACAAATTTGTCTCCAGTTGCGTTGTCTAGTTGTGTTGAAATATAAACTTGGTTTTGGGTCTCCCAATAGCCCAAGATCAAATCACAAGTATGCCTTGACTCAAGAAGCCCAAGAAGCCCAAGAAGAAGAAGTGTGTAGAAGAAGTTGTGGATAAGACTAAGAGAAGGATCTAGATCTCTTTCACTAGTATAAATAGGGGTGCTTGGTTCACTTGTAAGATCACACCACAACAAGCAAAAGCAATCATAAATAAAGAGTAGTAGTTTTAAGAAAGAGTTCTCTCTAAGAGAGTTATAAAACACTCTCCAAATACAAAGCTTGAGTAGCAAGTCTCTCTCCTAAATACGGAAGCTAACTTTTATAGTAGCTGTCCAATTTCCAACTTAGCCGCTACAAGAAACGTTATCCGGCTAACTTTTCCAACAAGTTGTTCATCTAAGTTGACTTTGGAATGTAACTTATTTGATCATTTTAAGAGCATGATTAACTCGGATTCTTAATTTGGGGTTGTTAATTTATGATTTAACACTTTTCTATTTTTCTTTATTTTTTTACATTTTTGCTAAAAACCGGCTCTTATATCTCTTATTTAAAAAACAATTCTTAGTTTTTTTTATTTAAAAGCTAAGAAACGGTTCTCAGCCGAAGCTAACAACCCCATCCTAAGAACCCGGATTAATCATGGTTTAAATGCACACAACAGTTTAGTATCTCATCTTGTGCAAGAGCTGATCATGAGATTTTTCAGGCACCAATCAGCTTTAATGGACTTTTTTTTAGATATTAGTGGGAGAACCAAAAGTAAGAATATAGTTAAGTGGGCGCTCAAAAAGTTATATTCCGACAAAAACGTCATCTTCAAGCTGATTCATGTCCATTTAAAGATTACTTGTGTACCTGCACCTTGTAAGTTCAAAATATTTTTTCTATACCTGAGACTTAATAATTAGCCTGAAACCGGTTTATGCTTCCTTCCTTAGCGGGAAAGATGGTCTCTATCTCTGAGGCACCAGAAAATGTGGCGGCTACTTATAGAGAACAAGTGATGGTGGAGACGAAACAAACTCTTCTTAAACCTTACAAAAAGATGTGCGAGCGGAAAAAGGTTGTCTATTTTGTCTTTATTGGACTTCTTTTATCAAATATTGTGCAGTTAAAAGATTTTTTTTTTTTTTTTGAATCTTGTTCACATAGGTTGCTGTAGAACTTCAAGTTCTTGAGTCAAATAATGTTGCAGTGGCGATAACTAGAGAGGTTAGTCAGCATTTGATAAGCAGGCTTGTCATTGGACGCTCGTCTCATGTTGGCTTGTACGGGTAGGGCTTGAACTGTTATGTTTATTGAACAAAGTTTTTCTGGATGAATTTTATGCGTTGAGACAATTACATTTACAGGAGTCGTGCCATTGCAGCGAAAATATCAGCCAATGTGTCAAACCTTTGCACAATATATGTGTAGGAGGTGGAATACTCCCCCTTCACAAGGTCCATCGAATAATTAGCTCGGTCCACCCGGGCTCCGATGTAACATGGTGGATTCCCGCTAATCAGCCATCAGACGAGCTTAACTCGGCTAATCTCTGCAATTAGCCGAGTTAACGACATTTAGCTAATGTTCTCGCTCTCGCGGGCTGACCAAGGCCCATTTGACGAAAAGCCCTCCGTACATGCGACCACGTCGCTAGGTTAAGGAGGCGCGATTATAAAAGGAAGAGAGAGGAGAACGAGAAGAGGATCCGAAATCAACTTTACTCACAAGGCGGCTAGAACTAGGGTTTTCACTCCTTGTACCTTTTCTCCGATTTGTACAACACGGCTAAGCTCCCTGAGCTACGCCGCGCCTCGTTTTCTCGTTTCCTTATTTTGTAATCGAACTCTTTCTTAATAAACGCCGCTTTTTCGCCAGTTATAGCATAACGCCTTTGCACGTCCCACTGACGAGTTCCGTCACCTAGAATCACTGCGTAGAGACCTAACTCAGTAAAAACAGTTGGCGCCCACCGTGGGGCTAGCCTCCTACTCCGGCTAACGCCGCTCCATTCGCTCTGACCTTCGTCGACACCATCATGGAACGCCTTGCTCGTCAGTACGAAGCCCAGAGAGCGACAACCGAGCAGCTTAATGCCATAGCAGCTCTCCTCGCGCCTCTCGCCGCGACGGCTGCCACATAAACGGTCCGGCGGCAGCTGTTTTACAACACTAACGGTACTGTCAACCAGACTTCATAAGTCGCCGGAACCCTAGCTCGAGCTACAGAAACGCCAGCTCAAATATCTAGCGAGCAAACCAACGCTTTTGGCGGAGCAGATCTGCAGACTATCCAAGAGATAGCTGCCCTCAAGCAAGCGCTACTGGACATCACTCCGAAAGTCCACAGTGCAATGACCTCAGCTCCGCTTATCGAAAGCGTTCTTGCGGAGACTCTCAGGACGCTGTTCACCAGCAAAATCACCAACGTCCGGCTCAAGCCAAAAGAGAAGCTCCGCTTACCAACATACGACAGCCTCGCGGATCCGACCAGAAGAGCGAGATGCGGCTTTCTACCATCTCTCACCTGGTTCACCAGTCTGCCCAAGGATTCCATTGACAGTTTTCACGACCTTTTGTCAGCGTTCCTCAAGCATTACATCATGTTCACCCGAAAAGAAGCCATAGTTTCCGACCTTTGGCATCACACTCAAGCACCAGGGCAAAGCCTCTGAAGCTTCATGGAGAAGTTCAAGGAGATCATCGCCAAAATACAGGTCCCTGACGCGATCGCTGTCAATGCTCTCAGGAACACCCTCCACGTACACTCGAAGTTCCGAGAAGACCTATATGGCAACCCGACGAAATCCCTTGCCGATGCCATTGCTCGATCCAACAACTTCTCCGAATGGAGGAGGATACCAAAGCAATACTAACCAAGCAGAATGCGGCTAAGCCAGGAGGGACTTCAGCGACCAAAGTACCAGAAACGCGAACTGAACCACGGCAACAGGCCCCAGTGGACAAGGCCCAAGGCAAGAAAAAGAGCTATGTCTACCTTGTCAACCAGGCGAACGGTTCCTCGATAGAGATCCGAGGAAAAGCCGAGAAGGCTGACAAGGACGATAAGCCGAGTAAATGGCGCTCCTATCATCAATCAAAGAAGCACGACACGAGGGAATGCAAGGTCCTGTACGAGCAGATTCTCTCGGACGTTGCTAGTGGCAAAATCGGTACTGAGAAACCGAAGCCCAAGAGCTGGAGCAAAACTAAGGACAAGAAGGCTCAGAAGCCGCGAGGTAAGGCTCCACAGTCCGAGCCAAACCCGCTCCAGAGCAAGCTGCCGTGAGGTAAGGCTCCACAGTCCGAGCCAAAACCCGCTCCAGAGCAAGCTGCCGCGATAGTGCACGAACAGGGGGACTCATCGTCTGATGAGGAGCAACCTTCCACCTGACGCTGAGTTGAGTTTATACTCGCTCGTCCCGAAAACTCGCCCGATAAGGAGCTTAGCCCGGCATCTGACGACCTCCGGCGTCTCCTCAACACTCGGTCTGCTCTCCAGACCGACGATGCACCCTGTACCTCGGATCTACGTCACCAACTCAAGAGAATGATAGTCCTTACTGACGAAGCACCATCTCCAACAACTCCAAGTTCCTCCGTCCTCCGAGCTAAGATCAACGCTTCCAAAGCGCATAAAGCTCAAGCACATGTTCGGCTGAGTCGTTCCAAAATTTCTGATCTCCGATGGAATTTGGAGACCAAGGCCGCAGTAAAGGTTCCAACTGACGAGGTCGCGCCACAAGGCAACGACCTACGAAAATAGATCCAGAGAAGGCGCATTAATGTAATCATGGGCGGATCTCCCCCATGCGGTGACTCGGTCCAATCAATCAACGACCATCAGTGCCAGCCTAAAGTAGTCAAGCGATGGCCTACAAAGCCCGAGAATGATCCTACGATCACTTTCTCGGCTGAGGACACCATCGGGGTCAGCATGCCGCATAACGATTCGTTGCTTGTCAAGCTCGGTATCGGGGCATACGAAGTCACCAAAGTCTTAATCGACACAGGAAGCTCGGTAGACCTCATCTTTCATAAAACTCTGGAT
>JABAYD010027977.1:0-14814 GCA_014822095.1 Diplotaxis tenuifolia | reverse complement strand
TTTGATATTTGCATTGAATATATATTGAAAAGTTAATATTTTAATTTTTAAATCTTCATTTTTTTAAAATAATTATAAATTATTGAAATCACTAAACATTCCACATTAAAACAAATCGTTGGTGTACAATTTTGTTATACAAATATGCAAATAATCATAAAATAATATGAGTAGAAACTTCATTTAATAAATATCTATGTTTAAAGTATAATATATATCTATGTTCATATATTATATATGATGAGATTTAAATATAGGTGAGATTGATTGTTTTGATTTATTTGTCCTAAAAGGATTGGGAATAAAAAAGAGCGGTCGTTTGATTTATATGTGTAGGCCAATTTAGTACATAACATTATTAGTAACATATTTCTTACTTATTTAATATATAATTATTATTTTTTATTATTTCATAATATGCAGAAATACATAACATAAATTATAAATATAAAATTTTTAATTTGCAGAAGGCACATATTTAAATCTTAACATTTTCTAAAAATCATTCAAAAAAAAAAAGAACGAAATGAGAATAAACTCAAAAATCATTATTTTCGAGCAATAACCAAAATGAAAAAAACCGACACCAAAAAGAAAAAAAAATATTGAAGATAGATAGGATTAGCATGTGACATAAACTTATCATAACCATAATTAACTTTTAAATTGCTAAATTATGATATAAAATTGAGCTGACATAGTTTCATTGTAACCAAATAGTAGGCTTGAAATTATTCGACTTAGACGTTAGGTTCTTATGCGATAAATAATTTTGAACCTAAAATATTTTTAAAAATGGATCAGCTCATTGTTGGTTTTATTTAGAGCAGATGTTGTGTGTGTGAGAATTCGAGCCTCTTAGGGCAAGAGAAAGAAGTCTTGAAATGGGAAGAAAGAATCTGATGTTTAAACTAGTATGAACTATGATCAGAAACAAAAGACTTTGAAGATTTAGAGATTTAAGACTAAGAAAGGGAGAGATCAAGAGAATTTTATCAAGAACACACTTTTATTTCTTTGAAGGAGGAGAGACAAAGCCTCCTCACTCGCTTGGCTTATACAAACCGGCTACACTGCTCTTTTATAAGCTTACAAGAGTTTAAATGATTAACCTAGATCCTAGGGATAGAAATGCTTGATAAAAAGAATGGTAGAGATGAAGGGAAGACTGGTCTTTGCATAGCTGGTGCTTGGACTGAACGAATGGCCAAGATGATCTCATTTGAATCCCATTTTGAATAAGTGGCCGAGATGGATCCTTGTGGTTGGTAAGGCTGTAAAGTTAAAGCCACTTTAACTTTCCAGCTCGTATTGACAGACCACAAGATCCCATAGCATATTCTCTTTGCCTTTGAACTACAATGGTCATTACAAGACAAGATAAGCTCACCCTATTCTTGCACAAGATATTTCTGGACCATAGAAAGCTTGGTACGGCCATGGTACGACCTCTTCTTCTTGTACGGACCATGTACGGACCTTCTGTCTGTACACCACCCTAATTATGCACCAACTTCACTATGGTCACTCCAGAATAGGGTTATAATATATTTGGGTCGACCTTGGTCCGTACGGATCCGTACGACCCGGCCCGGTTCGCCCTATTTATGCACACTCGACCATCTCTTTCCAAATGATGTCTAAGTCACTCCTTGACTAGACCTTAACCTTGTACCAACTTTAGATCACTCTTTGACCTTCTTATTAGATATTCCTAAAGCTCTCCATAGCTTTTCCGGAGATCTTAACCCTAACTTTGCACATGACTATTTCTTCATCCAATCATCTTTTCAATACCATTTGACTTTTTCAAGTTAACACTCATGAGTCAACAAAATATGTAATAACCAAAAAAATAAAAAAATTGTTTGAGGCCCAGAATGATAATTCAAGCAAGAATATAAATTTTATTTTTTATATGATATTTTTTAAATAATTTTATAAAAATATACGCACGCATGTCTTATTCTAGCAAGTATAGTATTGACAAAAAAATTCTAGCAGGTATAGTAAAGATGATACAAGAATCATGACCGATACAAAGAATCATGACCAGCCTGGCGTAGGTATGGATGTTCCCAAGTATCGCGTAGCTCCGTTAAAAAGAGAAAGAGTTATGACGGCCGTTATTATGGTTGGACGGGGGGAAGATTAAACTTCCGGTTTACTCAACGAGGTAAATGTGAAAAACAAACAAATGTAAAAGAAAAACAATTAAAGAGATAACTAAAACTGATCCGTAGGGTTTACATATAAAAACGAAAATGGATGAGAGATTGGAAACAAACATCTCCTTCCTTCTCTATCATCTCTTCCCCATTCATCTCCTCTGAAAACCCTAATTTCCTTCCTCTCATCTCTAACCTCTGTCTTGTCTTCTCTGTTTCATCGATGATAAGGTAACTTCTAAAAAGCAGCGTGATTTCTCACCTTGTACTAACAGGAAAAAAGAAGTTTCAGGTACTTCAAACACACAGCTTCTTCATCTTTGATTATTATACTCTAAATGTTTAGCAATGATCTTTGATTCACCACCTTATAATCTGAGTTTTTGTTTTTTAAATGTTCTTATGATAATTCAATTGATCAACTGTTTCTATTGTTACAGATCAAATGTTTTGTTTGGATCTTGATTTTAATGATCTGGTTGGTATTGATTCGGACAATATTGTTAAAATTGATTTCGGGTTTTAGCTGATCAGACAGAGATTTGTGTAATGGCGACAAATGATTGCGATGCCGACACGCTTCTGCCTCCACGGAAGCGGTTACTCGCCGGATTCAAGAAACAGAACTCAAACGGTTCCTCTTCCACTTCATATTCAGACGGCTCCTCCTCTGCTTCAACAGATGTGCAGACCCATCTCGACAATCTTCTGTCTTCCCAGCTCAACGATGACAACCACGGTTGTTCCCCTGAGGAGCTAGCTCAGACTTCCAAAGCAACCGCTGCTTTAGCGGTTAAGATCGCTAAGGCGGCGAGAGCGGCAGCTAATGAGAAAGCCATCGTCGCTTCAAAGGCAATAGCTGCAGCCAAGAGTGCGTTAGAACTGTTCGCTTCTTTTCCAGCTGACACGGCCAAGGAGAGGTCTCCAAGGAAGAACAAGCAGAAGAAACATGTCCCCGTTCATGTTTTGTATTCGAAAGGCGTTGCCGATGAGGATTTAGCGCGTAGGTTGAATCGAGCTATAGACAATTCTCCTAGAGTCGTGACTGGTCATAGAAACAAGAAGCAGAAAAGCGTTGTTAGTACTATGTACGATGGGCATGATGTTGCTGGTGTTGTGGATTCAGACACATCTACTGACGATGAAATAAACAGAACACGAGTGAACAGGAAGGTTCTCTTATGCGATGATAATGCCATGAAGGAGAAAACAGGGGAAGGGAGTAATAACTCATTGGGGAAAAGGAGAGGAAGAGTGAAGCTTAAGAAGTTAGCTTTGAGCATGTGTGCCTCTAAGGATCACGAAAACGGAATCATCACCAAGTCTCCATTAGCAGGATACGTTAACGCGCTGAGTCAGCAGGAAGGTTCTAGCGGTGGCGTCGGTCAGGTGAGATCATAGCAGGACTATCATGGAAGTGTTACGATGTAAAAGTCACAGGCATGTGTGAAGCAGGAACGAATTTGTACGTTCATATCAACTCTTTTACCTAATAGGGGTAAGAGAGTGCAGATCCAGCAGCGTTGCCATTTCCAGTAGAATCCTTGTGTTGTTACCTTTTTATTGTTCTGCTTTTTTGGGTAATGTGTTTGAATTTATTTGTATATTTGGGAATATTATTCTAGATACATAGATTTATATATATGTTGTTTTTAATGTTATATGTTGCTTGTTAAATCACTGTAAGTGTTTGTTGAACCAAGAACCATTTATTGGGGATCTGTAGCTGTGACTCCAATTTAATAAAGTGATGACTTTTTGTTGGTTTGTTATGCTTTGTTTTGACAATTTTACCGTGCTGAAAAAAACAAGGGTTTATTTGTGAAAGAATTTTTTTTTGGTTCATATGGGCTTCCGGATTCTTCCCTTTCAAACTCTCTTGGTAAATCTCAACTAGATGCTTGGGAGTCCGGCAAGTCTTAGCCCAATGGTTATCCATCCCACACCTATGGCATACTGATTCGGTCGAGTGTGGTGGTTTAAAAGAGATACCACGACCCTTACCTCAACCTCGGCTAAAATTAGGTTGGTTCCGGCCGCGGTTCCCATACTAGTACCCACAGTTTCCACGGTTCCCATAGTAGCCCCAACCACGTCCTTTCCTTTTCCACGGTCACGACCGTGTTAGCTATTGCCCTGGACGTGGTTAACCTCTTTCTCTTCTTTGGCCTTATTTGCCCCAGGTGGTGTGGTTGATCCAGGAGATCTCAATTCCGAGTTTCTCATCAATAACTCATTGTTCTGCTTAGCAAGCAATATACATGAGATCAAATTTGCATATGTGCTGAAGCCCTTTTCACGATACTGTTGTTGTAACAACACATTACTCGTGTGGATGGTGGAAAAAGTCTTCTCTAACATATCCTTATCCGTTATAACCTCACCACACAGTTTCAATTTAGAAACTATCTTAAATAGGGCTGAGTTATACTCATCCACGGACTTGAAGTCCTGGATTCTGAGATTCCTCCAATCATATAGAGCATTTGGTAGGATCACCGTTCTTTGGTGATCATATCTCGTTTTCAACTCTGTCCAAAGGTCTAGAGAATTCTCAATTGTCAAATACTGATATTTGAGACTCTCAACAAGATGATGGCGTATAATTAATATAGCTCTGTATCTATCTTTCTCACTTGCGTCATTAACCTCGGTGATACATTCACCGAGTCCCTTTGATCTTAGGATAATCTTAGTATCCAATGCCCATTGCAAGTAATTATCTTCCGAGAGACTTAGGGCAGCAAAATCCAAGTTGTTGATTTTGGACATCTAAAATCATATACCTTTTAGTTTAGGTCACACAAATATGATTCAAAAAAGTGGTATGTGTATCATGCAAACAATCCTAGCATACAAGTTCTATATGTGTACCGTGTATTTGTAAATTAAAACAATCAAGACAAACATCAAGGAATATCAACCGGATCATGCAAATTAGGGTATTGGCCGGGTTTTATAAATCAAGGTTAAAACCATGTGATTGAAAATCAATCTTATCATGCGGATCAATCAATCAATTTGAATTTTAGCAATCCTAGCATTCCGGTTCTATGTGATCAATCAATTCAAAAAATCTAACTGATAACCTAGATTAGGGTTTCTTGATTCCAAAAAATTAGGGTTTCAATTTTAGGTTTAGGGTTTCAAGCAATTTGATCAATCAGTTAAGGTTTTAAAGATTTAGAATTTTAAGGTTTCGAATCGCATACATAATATGCAATATGCATATAATGCGGCCGATTAAGGTTTAGGGTTTTGATTTCTTTATAGTTTCAGATTTACCTTAATCTTTCAATGGGTTGGATGGATTGAGATATTTCTGGATGAAAACTTTACCATGAACAAGAACCGGTCGGAAGGAGTTGGTATCGAACCGGATGTGTCCACGCGATCGAGCTGGAAACACGTTGAATACATGTCGTGATCGGCTTGAGAAACGGACTGAGATTTGTGGACTGAACGGTTCGGGATGAGAATTCTTGATCGGGATGAAGAAAACTGAGATCGGCCGGTTGGGGATGAGAAGTCTTGATAGAGAATCCGGAGCATCATTTACTATTTACTATTTACTAATAAACGTTTTTTGACAACGTTCTTTCTAAGAAAAACATTAATGGGTTTGGGCTTCGTGGCACAAATATCACATAAATTCAAGGCAAGACCCAAACTTCAAGGTGGCCTTTTTGTCAACGCTCTTTCTCTATCTTTTCTTTTCGTACTGGCTCCGACAGGTATCGCCTCCCTTCACCAACTTTGGATTTGTGTGTAAGGATCAACTCTCAATTCCAATCTGCAGATCTTCTATTTTCGATTGTCTGATTACTTGTCTGTGAATTTTCTAGGGTTTAACGTGATATCCGATGGCTTCAAGTTCAGAGAACACTCGTGGTATTGAGCGTTATCTCTAGTTTATTAGTCAGATTCGTTTGCTGATTATCCCAGATTCATTCAATTTAGTAGCTGTTTCGTTATTATTTTTTTGTCTGCAGATGAGAAAAATGATTCAAAGAGTAAGAGTCCTAAAGGGGGATCTGGCTCAGGAGGTTCTCCTTCACCTTCACCTTCACCTGCTGATTTTGGCATTGACTTCAATGCTTTCGATTTCTCCAGCATGGCCGGTATTCTCAATGTAAGCCCTCTTTTTTCTTCTGGTTTTGGGTATATTGTTTGATTCTATAGTTGAAGTGGGTTTGGTTTGTTTTTGTTTCAGGATCCAAGCATCAAGGAATTGGCTGAGCAAATAGCCAAAGATCCCACCTTTAACCAGTTAGCTGAGCAGCTTCAAAAATCTGTTCCAAGTGCATCAAGCGAAGGAGCTCTCCCTAACTTTGATCCCGAACAGTACATGGCCACTATGAATCAGGTTATGGGTAACCCTGAGTTTAGAACCATGGCCGAGAAACTTGGCAACGCCTTGGTACAGGTAGCAAATACAAGCTTCTTGTTAAGTTGTTATTATTCTTGATATCCTGACATTGAATCTCCGTTTGAGTTTTTTTTTGTTTGGTATGCTTCAGGATCCACAAATGTCTACATTTATGGAGGCTTTTGCTAACCCTGGAGCAACAGAGCAGTTTGCTGAGCGTATGGCACAAATGAAAGAAGATCCTGCGTTGAAACCTATATTAGCTGAGATAGACGCTGATCCTTCTGCGATGATGAAGTATGTGACCAAAATATGGTTCTCTTAGAAATTAATCTCTGTGTTTGTGGTTTGATAAACTTGTATCACGGTGTTAGGTACTGGAATGATAAAGATGTTTTGAAGAAGCTGGGTGAAGCAATGGGTATAGCTGTTGGAGCGGAGCAAAATGTTGCAGCCGAACCTGAAGCTGAGGATACGGAAGAAGGAGAAGAGGAAGAAGAGTCTATTGTTCATCAGACTGCTAGTCTTGGTGATGTCGAGGTAATGACTACTCTTGTGTTCCCTGAATCGGGATTATTGCCCTAGTTTAACTTTTGAACTAACTCGCTGTGCATTAATTTCTTGAACCAAACAGGGTCTGAAAGCTGCGTTAGCATCAGGTGGTAACAAAGATGAAGAAGACTCTGAGGGCAGAACAGCATTGCACTTTGCATGTGGATATGGCGAGGTATGTCAAATCTCTTTAACAAACCGTAGTAATAACTGTAATCTGTAATTGTCCCATAATTATAATGCAAAGCAATCTGTATGGCTGTACAATTAAAGAGTTTTGCACTTGATGGACTAGCACCTTGGCTTCATTTATAATATTATTCATCACACATTACAGAACATTTAGAACAGTGAAAAAAGGAAGCTGGCAATTACAATCAACCTACGAGCATGTTACATGTGTTATAAAAAGCTTAATCTTCTGGGTTTGAGCCTAAACTGATATTAATTGAATCTTTTCATAGGTGAAATGTGCTCAAATTCTTGTGGATGCTAGAGCTAATGTCAATGCAGTTGACAAAAACAAAAACACTCCGTTGCATTATGCCGCTGGTTACGGAAGGAAAGAGTGTGTAAGCCTTCTTTTGGATAATGGTGCTTCAGTGTAAGTTTGCCAAAAAAAAACTCAGATTACTTTTCAATCAATTTTTTTCTTAAAATGGTTCTATAGTGTTTTGTATTTTTGAATTGCTTGCAGCACTCTGCAAAACACGGACAGTAAAACTCCAATTGATGTGGCTAAGCTTAACAATCAGCTCGATGTGGTGAAGCTACTTGAGAAGGATGCTTTCCTCTGAGAGCTTTGATAACATGTTTTGTGACTCTTATGTGTTCTGTATACTGTTACAAACCATGGTCTTTTATCAACCTTCGTTATGTTTTTTTCATTACTATATCTGGAAAGAAGAAAAAAATAAAAAAAAGTAAATGAATTTTTTTATGGTTTTGCAATGAAGCATATTTGTTCTTAAATTTGTTATACCAATTTCGTTTATAGGTCCTTCTCTTTTTGTACAACAAAAAAAGTTAACTTCCTGACAAAGAAAAAAAAAGTTAACTTCCTAGAATTAAACTAATTCAGAAATTGACAGATATTAGGTGTAATGAAATCATGTGATATTAAAGTCTCTGGTAGCCTAAACATTTTATAACTATTTTATTAATACATTTTTTTACTAATTGAAAGATTATGATGAGAAAGTATTATTTATGATTTATTTTTTGAAACCAATAATATTTATATTGATTTATTTTTCGAAACCAATAATTTTTATATTTTTATTTAAAAAATCTTATATATATATATATATATTTTTATATATATGTTCACTATTAAAAATAAATCTTAAAATCAAATATATAATTTTTTAATTATATTAAATTAAGAAATTAACTTGATTGATATTTAGTTATATATTTTCTATTGTTTTAATTTGTAACTTTTTATTAAAATATATTTTCAGATAACAACACAATATATATAGGAATTATCTTATTTAAAAACATATTATTTAGATGTTGGATAATTCTTATGATTATTATTAATTTTAATTACTTATCTAATCAAAATTTTAAATTCATTTTTATTTTATATGTATTTTATATATTTTATTCATTAAAGATATAAATGATATTAACCACTCTAATTTTTAACGTGAAAGCTTCATTGCGAAAAATCACTTCGCAAATAATACTATAGATAATTTGGATAAACAAGTTTCATAATTCGAGTTTTTATTTAAATTTTGACTAATTCGAATAAAAATCTGATAACTCGAAAAAATCAAAATCTTAAATTTTCTGATAATGATTGGTTAGTCTGTAAATATAAAAATATAGCGGTAAAATACTATAATTTATAAGCACTTTAATAGTGGCTTTAGGAAAAAAAAACTAAACCATGAACACACAAACAAAAAATTATGGCTGTAAATGATGTAGCAAAACTTTAAATTTAAAAGTAAATATACATCATGATTGGTTAGGATTAATGCTTTAAAAATATATAAAACTAAATTCTTAAGTTAAACCAATCACCATCAATATTTCAAATGATTTGGTTTATAAATAATATTTTATGATATTTGATTATTTAAAAATGAAATGCAACTATTATTTAGATATATAATTACAAATGTTAGACATTTGACTAGGACTGGACATCATTATTCGCTACTAGTCTTATACTTATGACTCGATCCGTATTTGCCTTGAAAAATCAAGTAAGGCAAGTAACAAACCAAAAATATTTAGGGGGGGTTATTGGTAGACAAATTCTAGATGATTTATAAAATTTTGAGATTCCATGGTTATTGGTTGATGTACTTTTAAAATCTTAGTGAAATCCATTGTTATTGGTATGAGAATTTTTAAATTCCATTTAAATTCTTTGTTATTCAAAAAGTTTACCTTTCATTGATTTTGTAATTCTATTGAATTCTCTTGTTATTGGAATATAAATTCTCTATATTTTTACTCATAAGACTAGATTTTGAAAATATCATGTTTACTCACAAGATTTTAAAAGTCCATATAATAAAAACATACTCACCGACAAACACATCTGCCACTCATCTCTTTTCATCTTTCATTGACATCATTGTTATCTTTTGTCTACTTTCGTTAGTTTTTGAATGTGTTTCTTAATTATCAAACCTGAAATAAGAAGATGCTGGTGATGTCCTTGTTTTCTTTGTTGTGAAATTGAAAGATTCGAAAGTCATATGATTAAAAACATGATTTGGGATGCTCTACTCCTTAAGCACCATCTCGACGTTCATAGTGTTTATCATTTGAGTTTTCCAAACATAAAAAAAATGTTCTTCACTGATACACTCCTAAAGTACCATCGGGAAGATATTGAGAAAAAAACTATTATATGTCAATATATATATTTTTATCAGAGAAAGGTAGCAATGTGTTATATGTATACATATGTGTTTTGTATCAAACCGTTGTGGAAAAGTTATAGAAAACTTGTATTATATTACCTTAGAAGGAATATTTTTTGAGAAAGATATATATAAAAATCTTTGATAGTCAATAACAATCAATGAGAGTCAATGCAAACTATTTGATGAAGTTGATACAATATTTGTTAAATCTGTATGATTTTTAAAAATCTATCAACTTGTAGAATTATCAAATTCCACATAAATTTTTGTCCTAATAACCCCCCCTTACTACTTACAAAAACAAAGCAAATATCAAGCATCGTTTTTCATTTTTTTGGTATTTGTCCCATTACTGGTTATTTGTTACTCATTCTATAGCATATTTGTTACTTGCTAAATAATACTTGTTACTTGCAAAATAAGATTCATCGTATTTTTTGTTTAGTAATGGTTAATTACAATATTAGTTTGTTTAATAAAAAAGTCAGTCCATTATAAAATATTAAAAGCCCATATGAAAATATCAAACCCACGTTTTGCCATTAAATCTTTTCAACAAAATATCTCTATTATCTCTTCTAGCATACAACTCACTACTCTCTTAGAACACTCTTATCAAAAGTTCAGACGGAGGTTTACACGTTTTCCAAAAAAAAAATTAAAATAAAGAATAGTACGAACTTGTCTCTTGTAGGTTCTCGGTAATGAAATCGGTTTATCACTGTAGCGTGGGCCATACGATACGTGGCGGCCTGCGATTGGTTTAATTTTCTTTTTAAAAAAATCAAAAAGAAAATAATTTAATAATAAAAAATTGAAAAAATATACCCAAGAAAATGGTTCATTAATGGAGGTGCTCTTAGGGCTTCGAACGTAACTTCCACACCGTGCCACAAACCAACTCCTCTTTAATCCTTTGATTTAGTTACAAAATTTTCTAGAATCCGTCGCCTTTGTCACTCTTTAAATCTTAATCACGTAGTTCGTCCATCTAACTAGGTTTTGTTTTCACTTGGTTAGAAAGTAACAAGATGGTTATCAAAAAAAAGTAACAAGATAAGACAAGTTATTTGCAAATATCATTTTTTTTGCAACTACTTGATAAGATAAAACAAGTATTTGTTTCATGCAAGTCAACTATCGAGTTGTAAAAGAGTTACTCGGACAAGTCAAGTAGCAACTAATTAAAATTGGCAAGTCCTTGCCTCGTGCCCACGCCTACATTTGACTATCCATTCGATTTTTCTCTTCCTTAATAAGTGATGGCCCCATCACTAATGAATAAGTGTTTCAAGGTTCAGTTACTTATTAATGGGACCATGAAACAACCTATGATCGAGCAAAAGTATCCATGTAAGTTTTTTTTTGAAAATAAAGTATCCATGTAAGTTTATCTAATTCTTTCCCTATTAGATTTGTTAGGTTGTTTGTAATTTAGGTTTTGATTGTTTTCGGTTTTGGATTTAGAGTTTTAGGATTTATCTGTTAGATTTTGTTGTCAGGCTGTGATTTTCGTGTGCTTAGATAATCTTATGTTGTGATTTTGTGGTTTGTAAAATTTATTTATTTGTTTTATAAAATTAAAAAGGTCTTTTTTCACAGTTCCAAGGTTTTTATACTTTATATTTTTTTTTTCAAATATAGAAATTTAGAAACGATTGTTCAAGTTACATATATATATATAATATTTTATGAAAACGTTATATGTAGATATAAACGAATTTAAAATTAGTTTATACAAAACTTTTTGTAAAAATATAAAATATTTTAGTATTAAATTCTATTAGAACATTTTGATTATATAAACTATTTAAAATAATTTTATATAAAAATAATTTTATTATATATAACGAGTTTAACATTATTTTATTAAAAACGTTTTATTATAAATATATATATAAAAGTTTCAAAATTTTTATCTCTTAAAAAAGTGTTTTCTTTTATCATTACTTAACAATTAGTATTTATAGATTAATATTTTATGATAAATTTATATATTATTATTATAAAGAAAATAAAAATTCTTTAGGTCTGGTGATGACAACACAGTGAGGCAACGATGTTCTATACCATGAGTTTGAACACTTCCCGTGCATCAACATCCTCCCAGGAACAAAATTATGTTCCAACTGTTCCTGCTCCAGTTGCTTCTCATGTGCTAGGTATGATGATTTTTGAAAAATTGGTTCAACAACCAGGCCGAGAGCATCATCCTCAACTCCATCCTCAACCAAAATGACACACTTGCTAGTTTTTGTTATTATGTTTTGTTTTATAACTTAATCTTTATTTTTTGTAGGTTCATTAAGTCGGGCATCGGCATTAGTAAGAGCATTAGCAACATGATGGACTCCATGCTTAGCCACGGATATCCAACTTACATCAACTTCCCAGACTCGGAACGCGAGTTGTAGTTTCGTCAATTTGTATTTCTTCAACTTTTTTATCATCAACATAAACAGACTCGATTAAGGCTCTTCAGGAAACACCAAACACTATAGTTTCGGTTCATACGATCAATAAAACATCACTTTCTTTCTCGCTTTTTACTTGTCTATCAGTTCATTCATTGTTCCACAGTACTCACAAAGATCCTACACTAAAATCCTAACAAGGACCATTTAAGTTAATCGAGGTACCGGGAGCAAAGACCTATAGGCTACAAGACAGCGATGGTAAGACCCAACCAAACTGCTGGAACGCCCTGCACTTCAAAACCTATCACTATTATATTTGATCTCAGGATATACGTTTAACTACTTTACTATTATTATTTAAGCTTTTTGGTTTCCTACTCTTATTAACGCTAATTATCTCCAGAATCTTATCTAATAAAATGTTAGTTCCGACTAAGGAAGTAGCAAGAACACCAATATACTAAAGGGGCATACAAACTGGATCAAGTCTCGGATGACTTCCGATCCTGGCAAACCCATCATCCAAGTGGTGCGCCCACAGTGATAACGACAATGGGTCTCACTTAAGTAGGAATAGGCATGCGCAAGCCTGAGTATGCTGTCACAAATACTTGATCCATGCATAAAACCTACTCTTGCCAAGATAGATCAGTTGAAGTATTCAGTGATTGAATCCACAGAGAGCAAAGGCACACAATAAATTTAGTAATCTTATACTTAAGCTAGGTGAAATTATTGTACAGTTTATCAGTATGAAGTAAAAGGAAATTCTTGGTTTTTAACTTAATTCAAATAAGAAATATAGTTAGATCTAAGGTTTAGGCACGTGAACTATAATGAATATGATGTTTAGACGAGCTGATATGCTAGGAGTCAACTGCTCACTAAATAACACTATCGATCGACGGTCGAGTATCGGCGTCGATCGATGGTTGTGGCGAGTTGATTGCCATCAAGTAAGATCGACCAGCTCTCGCTTATTTCTAGCAAACCTAATTCAATCAGAATATTATCAAGCAAGGAATCTACTCTCATAGTATCCTAAGCAGAGATTGATCTAGTTGGTTGACGGCGGCAAAGAGTTGGTGGAGAGATAGGTTAAATTTTTTAGGTTAAGCTAGTTTAACTTTTTTGTTATTATTAAACCAGGTTTAGTGTAAACCTTAGGTTAATTATGGTTTGGTTTAATGTTTTTAATTTTTTGTTTGTTTTAGTGTGTTCTTTAATTATTTAGAGAGTCAAGTTGTTCACACCAGAGGAATCACGACAGTGCCATCACAGATGATGATTTTTGGCAGGAGGTGAAAGAAACTCGTGAGAAACCCCTACCCTGTTCGAACGACCATCAAGCGAAGCCCGAAGTAAACCATCGATCAACGGTACTCGAAGAATCTGTGGGATCACGTGAAGCGATGAACATTGATCGACAGCTGAACCTAACCATCTTCGACGGCTGTTCAAAACAAAAATAGTGTTGGTTACCAAGTATTGACACGGAACTCCTCTATGCTAATAGACACCCAAAACCCACCGCATCAAAACCCATACAGCCAGATGAAATAGTCCCTATGTAACAGAGGAAGCGCTGGAATAACATTCTAAAGGGGAAAAAAAGTCCCTAAGCATCTTAGAAAGGGAGGTAATGAGAAGGAGATGGAGAACAGTGCTAAGAGAGTCGTTAGAATCCCTTTAGAAATCCAGTTTGAGGAAGCTTATCACACCCATATACTATGGATATTTTTTTAGAGAAACCAAAGAGACTGAAAAATACATTGAAGGAATGTTTACTCGTTTGAGGGAGAAGAAGAAACAGAGGGTCCAGTTGGAGAAAAGAAGTGACCCTGAGAAGTTTGTGATTCCCAGCAACATCAAGGGACATGATTACCCCCGTGGACTATGCGACACCGGTTCTTTAGTGAGCATTATGCCAAAATCCATGGAAGAGGTGCTAAGCTTAAAGGTGAAGTCTTCTAGTGATTCATTCACTTTTATGGATTGCTCTAAGGTAAAATTCATGAGGCATAGTAATATATCTCCAAGTGAAAATCGGAAATGCCCTTATTCATATAGGCTTCCATATCTTGGACGTCAAAGTGGAGCAGAATTCATCTATACTACTTAGAAGAGCTTTCATGGCCACAGTAGGAGCGATATGCGACCTGCAGACAAACATATTTTACCTATCGCTTATTGATCAAAATAACTACTATGAACATATTCAAACTAGAACCAAGACTGCTTTCATTGATTTAGTTCATGAACCAGGAATTTGTGGCCACGTGTTTCTACAATTTCGAAGAAGAGAATGGCCCTGGTGATGGGGCATTCATTGACACCAGCCCGAGACATCAGTCGACGGCAACAACCAACAATTGGGCGACTGATGTCTTGCATATTTGCATTGTTTTATCCAT
>JABAYD010027975.1:0-11090 GCA_014822095.1 Diplotaxis tenuifolia | reverse complement strand
CAGAGCTCAACACATTAGGAACAAGTCCATCAGCTTCCGCATGTTTCGAAACAAGTCTATTAACTATAACTAGAGATCCAACAAGGATGACCCGATTAAAGGACGTCATATCAAAAGAAGCGTCGGCCGATTATTATTAACTAATATCGACCGATACACCTTTCGCTCCGTCGATCGATTATCCTATAGAGATATCGATCGACGCGTTTGTAGTTAAGCTTTACGTGCGAGTTGAATAAGGCTCACTTAAGTATTATTAGACTAGTTATCACTAAACCTAACAATAGATAGTTTGACAGAATTTGTTCAGGGTAGTATTGTATGAGAATGCTCAATACATCATAATTCTCAAGTTCATGTTTCTAGGTGACAATCTCATAGAAACAAGCATTAAGAACAATCCTAATCAATAAGTATCACAATTAGCAATCCATAGTTGGGGCTAATCCCCTTAACCTATTTAAACCCTAAATCTAACAAAAGAATTACTCAGACATGGCTAAGTAAGACATAACACAAAGGTAATAAATAAATTGCATAGATATAAAAGATATAAGTAATGGAGTTCCAATCACAAATCTCTATATGATCTTTTCACCAAACCTATGAATCTAAGTAACCTTTGGTGGTGAAAATAAGAATACAATAAAGCTCTTCTTGCCGTAAACACTTTGGCAAAGTATAAGTACTTAGGTAAACTAGGGTTTAAAACTCGTAAGGGGTAAATTGGTAAATAGGTAAAGACGTAGGCTTCAAGTCGGCTGAGTCACGTAGTCGACTTCTGTTCCTTCCATGTCGATGAACGCTGCAAGACATGCGTCGATCGATTGTAATCACTCTGTGTCGACCCCTAGCAAGGGTCGATGTCAGCTTCGAGTGAGTTATCCATTTATGCTCCAAAATGCTCCAAAGACTTCACTTTCTCTCAAATTACTCTTGAACCTATAAATATGCTAATATGCTATATAGTATAATAAATAATTATAAAAATACTTATATACCGTGACAAAAAGAGGGTCAGATCCATGGTATATCATGTAAGTATCTTAGGGTGGAGTCTTAAAGATCAGATGGGTTCGGAGTGGTTTGGATTACGAGCGTGTAGAAGGAGCCAATCAGCTTTGCATGCGGAGATGGAAGGTTTACTATGGCAGCTTCATGTTTGAGAGACCTGCGGATAACCTCGATACGGTTTGAAACGGACTGTTCGGATCTTGTGGACATGACTACTAACCCGAAAGATTGGCCGACTTTCGCTACAGAGATCGAAATACTCCATAGACTACAGGAAGGCTTCGAGGATGTGAGTCTGTCTCATATTCCTCGAAGTAGGAATGGTCGAGCGGATGCACTAGCCAAAGAAGCAAGGAGGAAAGAATTTACGTTTTCCCATATATATCAGACCAGGTGAGATGGTGGTGCTCTTCGAAGGACCGACTCATCTGTCCACCACTTGATCTAATTTTAAGTGGGCGGCGGACAAAAAAAATATAAATAAGTAAAATCAAGCATTAAAATAAGTAATTTAATTTAGTTTTCAATGACAATGAAATGTAAATATGTTAGAAACTTAAGGGTATTTTTATTGGATACTTCTTTTTTAATAATATAGATTGGTTTTGATGGCTTCGTTTAATTTCTCTCATGTGGGTCCATCTTTGCATATTCTAATAGGGAAATTAATTATATCCTTAAAATACTAGTTATATTTGTTTGGGGTTTGTCTGATAATCCGGTTGGTCCGAATAATTGTTACTCCAGAAATTCCGGACTCGTTTAACTCGATCTTTCACCCAAACTAACCACTTTATCCAACAAACCTTCTGTTTTTTCTTATTCGCGACACATAAAGTTGGTCTCAGTTTCGTCTTTACATTGTCCTAGTATAGTTTGCCAAATACATACTCTGATATTCCGGTTTATGATATATCGTAATATATTTTGATAAATTTAAAAAAATTTAATTGTGTTACCTAGAAGTGCATTTATCTTTTAGTCCACACATCCGTAAATAATTTCTAAATGTGCTTTTTCTGCAGTGGTCGAAAGATAAATAACTTAGAAAGTGATTCACGATATCGTGTAAGTGAAGACAAAACACGGAAAGATTATGTGGTGATTGCAGAATATTTTGAACTTCCAAAATTTAAAGCACCAGTTGTCGTATGGGATAGGGTCCACAAACCGAACGAATGGGTGTGGAAATTTCATTAGTCAGGATTGGTTGGCGCTTCACAAGTGGTATTAGAGCCAAAACTAGATGAGTGTGGAGTCATCTGTGGATGCACACTAACATGAGTAATGATCTAGGACGGAACAAGAATGTTGCATTATATGAGAAAATGGTAGTATATGTTAAAAAGTTTAAAATATTCATTTGGTTACCTATTTCACTAAAATTATATTTATATTTTTGGACACATATAGATTCCGGAATTAAGCATGCTTAAGCTAAAGTAATCGAATAATGAATAATCTATCAAAAAGTGATTCGTGATGTCAACACATGGGAAAAATAATGTGATGATTACATAATCTGTAAACAAATTTAGTGAACCTCTTAAAATTGAACGCACCAGCCGGAAAGACCCATATGCTGAATAAACATGAAAACTAATTAGTCGTGAGGGGTCGAGATGTTGACACGTGGTCTACTCGCATGCTTAACAATTGGTAAAGATTGAGGTTCATGACATGGATATAAGGATATAGAATATTAAGGACCTAAGTGTAAGTAATCAATGTATTAAACCCTCAGACATATTGTCTATATATTGTAATTCATTGTGTATAATGAAGATTACGCTTTCCATAATATGGTATCAGAGCTTCGATTCTCTCAGACCTAATTTTTTTTTCTTGGCCGCCTCCCTCATCTCTTCTTCTTCTTCCTTGATTCCTTTTCATCTCTGGCCATGTCGTCTAACTCTTCAGACACTATCACGATCTCAGACACTGTCTCTATTGTCAATGTTAACATGTCTAACGTGACAAAGTTAACAGCAACCAACTATCTAATGTGGAGCCGTCAGGTTCTTGCACTCTTAGATGGTTATGATATATCGGGTTATCTCGATGGAACCACTACTGCACCATCGTAGACGATCACCACCGATGATGCCATCACGACTAATCCGGACTACATAGCCTGGAAACGTCAGGATAGGCTGATCTATAGCGCACTCCTCAGCGCTATATCCATCTCGGTTCAATCCATACTCTCCACAGCAGAGACCTCGGCTCAGATTTGGAGTACACTCGCCTCCACATACGCCAAACTGAGCCGTGCACATGTGAAACAACTCAAACAACAGCTTGATCAATGGAACAAAGGCTCAAAAACCATTGACGAGTATGTTCAAGGGTTTACAACCCGCTTTGATCGCATTGCCTTGCTAGGCAAGCCGATTGAACATGAAGACCAAATTGATTACATCATTGGTGGTCTTCCTGCAGAGTACAAGCCTCTTGCGGATCAGATAGAGGCTCGTGACTCTCCTCCTTCCATCACCGAGATACACGAGAAGTTGATCAAGTATGAACTCAAGCTTCAAGCTCAAACTCCAGCGACTGTGGTACCTGCAACTGCCAATGCTGTTTCTACTTGCAACAACAATCGAAACACAAATCGATTCCCGCCAAAGAACACTTGGCAGCAACAACAGCAGATCTCTCAGCCTCCTCCCACACAAAACCAGAGTGCAAGCCGTGGATATCAAGGTAAATGCCAGTTATGTGGTGTGTTTGGACACTCGGCGCGACGTTGTCCACAGATACCATCGAATGCAGCACACACACCATGGCAACCACGCGCAAACCTTGTCCAAGTACCCCAGTACAATGCAGCAAACTGGATACTCGACAGTGGAGCTACTCACCACCTCACTACTGATCTTGCTAATCTGTCCATGCACCAGCAGTACACAGGCGGTGAAGAGGTTCAGGTTGCTGATGGTGCGGGTCTCCAGATCACTCACACTGGTTCTGGTTTACTTCCTACTCCATCTCGCTCTCTTAAACTTAATGAAGTCTTATATGTTCCAGATATTGCAAAGAACTTGAGTTCAGTTTATAGATTGTGCAACACTAACCGTGTTTCTGTGGAATCCTTTCCCGCACACTTTCAGGTGAAGGATCTCAACACGGGGGTCAAGTTACTTCAAGGGAAAACTAATAATGAGCTTTATGAGTGGCCGGTTAATAGCAGCAACATCACTGCTCTTGCGGCATCTCCTTCTCCTAAGACTGATCTCTATTCTTGGCAGGCACGTCTCGACATCCGTCTCTTTCAGTTCTTCATAATGTTGTCTCTCAGTTTTCATTACCTGTCTCCAATTCTCTGCAAAACAAGTTTTCGTGTTCTGATTGTTACATCAATAAAAGTCAGAAGTTGCCATTTCAGTCAAACACAATTACTTCTCATCATGCTCTTGAGTACCTCTATAGCGATGTGTGGACATCTCCGATCTTGTCCATTGACAACGCTAAATACTATCTTGTTATTGTGGATCATTATACCAGATATACATGGATGTATCCACTGCAAAGAAAATCACAAGTGAAAGAGGTGTTTATGGCGTTTGTACCGCTGGTAGAAAACCGGTTTCAGAGACGCATTAAGACTCTATACTCGGATAATGGAGGAGAGTATATAGCTCTGCGATCATATCTAGCGGACAGAGGCATCTCCCATCTCACAACGCCACCACATATTCCGGAGCACAATGGAATTTCAGAAAGAAAGCATAGGCATATAGTGGAGACCGGGCTTGCGCTTCTTGGTAAATCCTCAGTACCAAAGACCTACTGGCCGTATGCGTTTGCGGCTGCGGTATATCTGATAAATAGAATTCCCACTGATGTCTTGGCGGGTACTTCTCCTTATGCAAAACTCTTTGATCAAGCTCCAAATTACAAGAAGCTACGAGTGTTTGGATGCTTGTGTTTCCCTTGGCTCCGCCCCTACACTACACACAAGCTTGACGAGAGATCATCCAAGTGTGTTTTCCTCGGCTATTCATTGACACAGAGTGCCTACTTGTGTCTGGAAACAAACACAAGACGCATTTATACGTCACGGCATGTGAAGTTTGTTGAGCACGAGTTTCCTTATGCTTCGGTGACTTCAACTCCCCTTGACACAGCAACTGAAACAGAGACAGAGACGGATGTTCGACCAACTACTGGACCGATATTGAGAGTGCTGTCCAAGAAAGCTCATTCTATAGTACCCCCGTGTAACGAGACTCCTTCGCCAAATGCAACAACTGCTCCGGCTACTGATGCTGCACAGCCACCGGCTTCCTCTGTTCCGCCTGCAACAACGACTGCTGCAACTCTGCCACAGTCACCACAAACCGTCCCGAACCCACCTCAACCTCCCACACCAACTGCACCCTTACCTCCACCTACCGACTCTATCACCCAGCCAACACCACAACCAACCTCTTCTGTCCCTGCAACAAACCAAAACACAGACCCTGCTCCACCTAAAAACATACACCCCATGAAAACAAGAGCCAAAAACCAAATCACCAAACCAAAACCCAAACTCAATCTCATGGCCACCATCGCTAAGCCTCACCCAAAGATTCCTACCACTGTGGCAGAGGCTCTTCTTGATCCAAACTGGCGTAATGAAATGTGTGAGGAATACAATGCTCAAATAAAGCACCACACATGGGACTTGACTGAACCGACAACTCTGAAAAACATCATCACTTGTAAGTGGATTTTTACACTTAAATATTGTGCTGATGGTTCTATTGAAAGGTACAAAGCAAGGCTTGTTGCGAGAGGATTCCATTAACAATATGGCCTTGACTACTCAGAGACTTTTAGTCCGGTTATCAAGCCCACTACAATTCGTATGGTTCTTGATATAGCTGTGAAAAAGAAATGGAGTATTCATCAGCTTGATATCAACAATGCTTTTCTTCAAGGAACCTTACAAGATGAAGTGTATATCTCTCAGCCACCTGGGCTTGTTGATAAGGATCGCCCTCACTATGTGTGCCGGTTAAACAAAGCTTTATATGGCCTCAAGCAAGCGTCACGCGCATGGTACACTGAGCTACGCAACTTTCTCTTGCAGGCTGGTTTTCAAAACTCTTTGGCTGATACTTCTTTGTTCATCTACAACAAAGGCACAATGTGTGTCTACATACTTGTCTATGTCGATGATATACTTCTCACGGGAGACACGGCATCGGTTCAAGCTATTATTGACTCTCTCAGTTCTCGCTTCTCCCTAAAAGATCTTGGTGAATTGAGTTACTTCTTGGGTATTGAGGCAATCCGAACAACCAAAGGACTTCACCTGATGCAAAAGAAGTACATAACGGATCTTTTCCAGAAGTTTAACATGTCGAATGCAAAGCCCTGCCACACGCCAATGCAGCCTACACCAAAACTCTCCTTGCTGTCCGATACTCCACTCACTGACCCAAAGGAGTATCGTATGGTGTTGGGCAGTCTTCAATACATGTCTCTAACCAGACCGGACATAGCATTTGTGGTCAATAGGCTGTCTCAATACATGCATCAATCTACTGATCTTCATTGGCAAGCGGTGAAAAGAGTTTTAAGATATATCGCCGGCACACTCTCATACGGTATCTTCTTAACCTCTACCACACCTCTCACAGTCCACGCGTACTCGGACGCTGACTGGGCAGGGGATGTTGATGATTATATCTCAACCAACGCCTATGTTATCTACATCGGTGGGAGCCCCATTTCATGGTCCTCGCAGAAACAACGCAGTGTCGCAAGATCGTCCACCGAAGCTGAATATCGGGCTGTTGCAAACACTGCTTCTGAACTTCGTTGGATATGCTCTCTCCTATCTGAAATCGGTATCAAACTGCCTCTCTCCAGTTCTTTACTGTGACAATGTAGGGGCCACGTACCTATGTGTTAACCCGGTTTTTCATTCACGAATGAAATATATCGCGTTTGATTATCAGTTTGTCCGTGGAAAAATTCAGTCTGGCACACTGCGCGTGCAACATGTTCATACAAAGGACCAGCTCGCTGACTCGCTTACTAAACCACTGCCTCGTCCACGCTTCACTGAACTTAGAAGCAAGATTGGCGTCAAGGAACTGCCTCCATCTTGAGGGAGGGTATAAGGATATAGAATATTAAGGACCTAAGTGTAATTAATCAATGTATTAAACCCTCAGACATATTGTCTATATATTGTAATTCATTGTGTATAATGAAAATTACGCTTTCCATAATAATGGAATTTCCGCGGTGGGTATTATGCCGGTTGTTTGTTACCTATGATCAGTTTGGAAAATCCAGCCAAGGGTAAGAAGACAGAAAATGATAATTACTTGGAAGTAATTGGTTTGTGGAGCACGACGAATGAAAGTTCCCGATGTGACCATTGGTTTACAGAAGATATTTTCTTTGAGTTTAATCTGATCAAAAACTTGAAATGAGAATATGTCTTTTCATGCGACAGATGGGGGTCCTGGGGGACCATGTTTTGGTGGGAAACATAGGGCAGCAAGATAGGACATGCAATAGCACGAGGATCACACATACATTTAGAGGTTAACCACATAACACTCTTCACAGATAAGAGCCATACAACGCTTGAGAGTGTTAGGCATTTTGCACGATTTTATTACAACGTCGTCTTCTATGCTTTTCCATTATATAGCTACGTCTACGTATGTACTTAATAAGCGTGTTTGGACTCTTGCAAAATGAACTTGCATTTAATTGACTAACGTGGAGGTTTCTTCAACACACATCCATTAATCTACCTCTTCGCCCCTTCCTTTTTGCAGGATTGTGAGTAGAAATTTTGTTGTGGTCGGATAAATGGATCGGATAACCGAGATTCCTAGGACTAATGAGAGGACATAGTAGCGTAGCTTTGCCTTTGGATGAAGACATATGTCCTAACACGACGTCTCCTAACATGTCTGGGCAGCAGATGTTACACTGTTTAGCACGAGCCTACAGCTTAGACTCATTTTTGAAGAAGTGCAGGACTTGCAGAATCTTTTCGGTGAGGGGCAAAATGAATGTTTTTACACTTAATAACTCACAAAAACTAAAAATAATAATTGTATTAAAATGAGTAAATATATTAACATGAAAAATTTCCTATAATAGACCAAAAAAAGTTTTTGTCACAAATATAGATCTTGAAAATAAAAATGACTAAAATAACTTAAACAAACAGTAAAAAATAAATAAATATTTCTTTTTATACATTGGGTTAACTAATACTAGAATTTTTTGTTTAGAGTTGAGTAGTGGGGTTTTGGGGAAAGGATTTCCAATTTAAAAAAAAATAAAAAAAAACTTAAAATTTTCAAAATTAAAAATGTGATTTTGGTCATTTTAGTTTTTGAAGTCTATTTTTGTGAAAAACTTAAAGATAATCTATTTGAGAGAATTGTCCTTTTAACATTTCAAATAAAATATTTTTATATAAATATTTTTTATATTTAACGTCTGGTTAATTATACTATTACAAACTATGTGAAATATCACATTAAACGTCGATAATTTTACTTATCCTTATGAGAATTCACGTCCAACTACACTATTAATCCATGTTTGACAGTGCACTTTGTACCATGTTGATGATCTCTTAACCATTTTTTTTCGTAAGTCTCTCTCTGGTATTTTGAACTCAAACTTATGATGTAAAAACATTAATGAATAGTTAGTCAAACCACTGAACTAACGAGACTTCTATAATGAATATCTTAATATTTAAAATATTTATTAATTTAAATATCATTTATTTTAGAAAAAAAAATTAAAATAGACCAAAAAATTTTTTTGTCATAAATAAATATATACCTTGAAGATAAAAATGATTAAAATAGACTTAAATAAGCAATACAAAATAAGTAAATATTCATTTTTACTCATTAGATTAACTAATCTTAGATTTGTTTTTCTTTAGATGAGGAGTAGGGTTTTGGGAAAATGATTTCCAATTTAAAAAAAAATAAAAACTTAAAATTTTAAAATTAAAAATGATTTTTGGTCGTTTTAGTTTTTTATATCTACTTTTATGATAAAAACTTAATAATTTATTTGAGAGAATTACCCTTTATTTTATTATTGTGAAATGCTCAATTTTTTTTTTTTTTTGGAAAACCCTTTACCGAAGTGGCTCTAACATCTCCCAGTGCCACCAAACACCACCATCGAATATTTACCATACAAAAACCAAGAAAAAGAATAATATTTACTATACATGAAGTCCAGCCCCTGTCTATATAAGCCGGAGTAGAGTGTTTTCATTAAATTATCAGCCACGATAATATATATCTCAATGGCTACTTTATGTATTGGTTCAACTCATATTTATCATAATGCTCTTTTAACCACTTCTCGAAGTCTTCGGCGTTTGGCATGGACATCAATTAATGCTACTGCTGACACTCTTCGAGGCTCAGCAAACTATCAGCCTTCTCGTTGGGACCACGAATTCCTTCTTTCGCTCAACAATATATATGTGGTACGTATATTTCTGCGAATTCCTTATTTCGATCTAACTTTCTAACATAGTAGTACGATCAAAGCAGAGGGAAAATAGTGTGAGACGTAGAGATTTTCTAAGAGGAAAGGTGAGGGAGATGCTTGATGAGACGACGACTCGCCTTGAGAAACTGGAGCTAGTCGATAAATTACAGAAGCTTGGGGTCTCATATCATTTTGAGTGTAAGATTGACAAGATTTTAGCGGGTTATTATCATAATAATGTAAGAGATTGCGACAAAGAAGATTTACATGCCACCGCACTTGAATTTCGACTCCTTAGAGAACATGGTTTCAATGTCTCAGAAAGTCAGTACAATAATCATTATTCATCAGATAGTGAATTTTAATTTATATGTTTTAAATTCCATGCATGTTAATAAAGAGATTGTACGTTTATTTCAGGCATGTTTGATGTGTTCATCAACAAAATAGAACATGGTACCTTCGAGAGTGGTGATATAAAAGGTCTCATCTCTGCATACGAAGCATCGTATCTCGCGACAAAGTTGGATACTAAACTGCATAAAGTCATTAGGGCTTATGCAAACCAACAGCTAAGAAAAATCATTGATAATTCTGATCATCAGATTTACAAAATAGATGCCCTTGAGATGGCTGTCGAAGCACTAGAGATGCCTTACCATTGGAGAATGAAAAGGCTAGAAACAAGACGGTACATAGATGCGTACAACAAACATGATGTCTTGATTGAATTGGCCAAGGTCGACTTTAATATCGTACAAGCTGTCCATCAAGATGAACTCAGATTCCTCTCAAGGTAATAAACTAATAATAACTTTAGTCAAAAAAACTAATAATCATTAAAAATAGTCAGTTCAGAAAAATGATTTAAATTAATAATATTTATGGTAAAAAAACACACAATATATTTATTCACAAAAACTTAAACTATCCGCAATGGTGTTATCTCATTAGAATCCTCAGAAATAGTATTTTTTATTTTTTTATTATTATTTTTAAATTTAAAAAATAAAGTTAACGAAACGTGGGTTGCCTCGTGTAAGAATTTACTAAAAAATAATCTTTACGCAAGGATTTTTTGGATATAATCTTTTTTTGGATAGAATCTTTAATTTTTGATGGAATCCACGAATTATTTAATTATTTTTATTCAAATAGTTTCTTCTTAATGATCTTGTTGCCGATGGTCTTAGGCAGTATATTCTTTATTTCTTCACTGTTTATATGTGGTGTGAAGCTGGTGGAGGGAGACGGGCTTGAGTAATCAACTTCACTTTGCGAGAGACAGAATAGTAGAGAATTATTTTTGGACTATTGGACAAATCCAAGAGCCTCAATTTGGATACATACGAGTAATTATGACGAAAATAAATGCACTTATTACAGCCATCGATGACATTTACGATGTCTATGGCACCCTTGATGAACTTAAGCAATTTACTGATATGGTTGAAAAGTAAGTACTCAGTTTCTTCTTCTCTTGGCTAATTATAAAAATGACTTATTATGTCACATAATTTAACTGAAAATATGGATAACGCACATAGTCTGGTTTAGAAGCTATCTATCTATCTATCTATATC
>JABAYD010027973.1:0-11944 GCA_014822095.1 Diplotaxis tenuifolia | reverse complement strand
TTTTTAAATTCTAAATACCCGGATCCGACCCGGACCCGATATGAAACCGAATATTATGGGTATTTTATGGGTATTGGAACTATAGACCCGAACCGACCCGGACTCGGCAAGACCCGACTTGGAACCGACCCAAAAAATCACGGGTACTTATATGGCTCTAAATTTCCAAAACCCGAAAGACTCGGACCCGAGAGGACCCGACCCGAACCCGACCCGAGGACCCGGATGCCCAGGCCTACAATAAGAGAGAGAGAGAGAGGGGGGGGGGAGAGAGAGAGAGAGAGAGAGAGAGAGAGAGAGATATCTGTATTTGTGTCTGAGAAGCCCATGGGACCAATATTCAGTTTCAACTAAACTTTTGTCTCTTTTGATTTCAATCATTTGTCACTTCATTTGCTGAGTCAAAATGGTCCACATCGACCGCCCACGACTCATCTATCTACTTGTTGAACGTGTGAAAGAAAAAGTGAACATCTGTTCTTTTTCTCAAATGTTGTTGTATGCTGAAAATGTGAAACCTACAGTTCTCGTATTGCTTTGAACTCTTCTTTGATAAACAGAATCGATATTTGTAATTTTATTATTTATAACTGTGGACGAATATTGGATATCTATGCAGCAAAGCATTAGAATCTAAATCATACAAAATAGATTATTTAATTTGAAATGGCACAAAGCATAAAGATTACAGTTTAAATCATAGCACCACCGCATAATTTACCACTTACATTGACCATTTAATTATTAAAACCAGAAAGATAATTAAGCTAGACATAAACAGAGGATTTTAAACAATATTATTGGTTTTTTAGCACACATCATAATCGGAGAGTCGAACACTGGACCTTCTGTTGTCGTCATTACCACCGGAGAACAAAGCAACCCAAACCTCAGTAAACGCTTTGACAATCGCGCGGTGGTGGCGTTTCCCGTTTAGAGTTAAGAAGCAGCTAAGAAGCTGTTCAAGGTCAGCCATTTCAGACATGTTCTTCTCTACTATCATCTCTATCATTGATCCCTTGAAATCTTCGTATGGATCCTCCGATCTCTTCACCACCGCCACTCCTTCCATCACAACCGCCGTCTCCGCCGTACACGGGATTAATCTCTGCACGAACGACGACAATCTTGCCGGAGAAGACGACTCGCTTTTCTCCTCAACACCCGGCGACGTGCTTTTTCTCTTTGGAGGGTTTCTCTGTCTTCTAGTGACACGTGGCAAACCTGAAGAGGGACTTTCTGGCGAGAGGTTTGTGGAAGATGGTAAGAGACTCTCTCTCTCCGTCTCTTCTTCAGCGGAGGAAATGCTCCCTCTCCGCCGTGCGTATTTCTCTTTCTTCGCTGAACGCCGACGGTCATCTCCGTCGTAGATTTTCCGACGAGGCGTTTCGTATTCTCCCTCATTCTCTTGAGCAATCACGTGCCATTTCCCTTCGTTTTCCCACTGAAACGTAGGCGTCTGCGGCGGAGATGACGAGGTTGACTTCCTCCGGGAAACATCCAATGGCTTGGAAGAACGTCGCCGACTTGAGCCGCAGCCAAAAGTGGTTAACAAGTGTTGTCTAAAAGAAGAACGACGACGTTGTGGCACGGTGGTTGATAGATCAGCTAATGGAGGAGGTCGTCGGGGAAAGGAATGGATAGGATTGACAGGGAGATCGGAGGAATCTTTTGATCGGCACGATTTGAAGGAGAGGATTCTTGAAATCTTTAATTTGAAACGTTTCATTTTTTTTTCTTGTTTGTATTGTGGAGAAGTATGGAGCATTAAATGAGAATTTTTCTGTTGTGCCTCCTATAAAAACTATATTATATGCATTTACATAAGTCAAAAGCACATTGGATTTTCTTAATTATATTAACTCGTTTTGTTGAATGGACTATTGACATCTGCAAAAGGTTATTCGTCCAAATCATTTTTATCTGCATATGTCTCTTTGTTAAGCTATTACGAATTATATTATAATTTTTTTGGATAAAATTTTTTTAATATAAATTATAAGAAATATAACGAGCAACGAATAATTTTACTTGATTTATGAATATTCACATAGAAATGCATTATATTAACTCGTTTTGTTGAATATCATGTGGACTATTGACATCTGCAAAAGGTTCTTCGTTTTCATTTGAATATATCTCTATATTATGATATTAAAATTATATTATAAATTATAAAAAGAAATATTACAAGCAACCAATAAGTTTACTTAATTTATGAATATTCACATAGAAATGCATTATATTGACTATTGAACTGAAAATATATAATACTCCCTTCATTACATAATAAGTGTCATTTTTTTTTCATTAATCCGTATAAATTACACTTATTATGAAAAATAGGGAGTACATCTTATGGTTGCATTTACAATATGCTGAATCTCATGTAATCAATTTCTTAATTACTCTGCATAGCTATAATAAATCAACTTCTCCAAACTATTGTTAGCTATACAATAAACTTTGCACTTATCTCGTATGTTTAAATAACATTGATCAACCATATCATAACTTTTCTTTTTTGCAAACTTATCATAACTTAAATGGATGATTTACTAGTCAAATGTAGTACCTCATTTGAAAAGTTACCGCGCTAGAAAATAATTTATTCTAACAATAAAATTATACATATATAAGGATAAATAGAAGGATAAAGTTATGTCTAGTGAGACAAAAAGTTTGTTCCTCGTTGAATAAGTTTCCTCTCGAAATGAACACGAGAGGATCCAAGAAAACAATATCATCTACTCATGCCCCAAAAGCCATCTTTCTCCTATTCTTTTCCATATTTATTTCAACTTTATACATTTTTCTTCTTTGTTTAGAAATGGAACATAACAAAATGATTACTTTCTTACGAAGTCTTTAGATATAAATTTGATAATATAGATGATTCTTGCTCCCTCTATTAAAAAAATTTATGAATTTTTAATTACCAATGTATTATTTTTTTGTAATATACGTTTTTTTATAATTTTTAACCAATAGAATTTTAATAAATGTTTTGAAGTTTGTAATTTAACATTAATTAATACATTAAAAATGTAAAATATTGATCTTTTAGAAACAAGACTTTTCTCTAAAACATATTCTCTCCGTTTCAAATTAAGTGTCGTTGTAGAAAAATATTTCTGTTACAAGATAAATGTCGTTTTTGGTATTCAATGCAAAAGTTATTGATTTTATTATATAGTTTGTTTTCTATTAGTTAAATATGGTTATGTGTATAGGTATTTTGTTTTTATATACTCTCTTTGTTTCGTTATAAGTGTCACTTTAGATTTATACACACGAATTAAGGAAACAATTAATTTTGCATATTGTCCATATAAAAACGCAATTACCTATTCACCTAACCATATCAACCAATAGAAAAATATACTGTAAATTGTTTTTTGTGCTATAGACGACAAAATAAAATTAATAAATTTTACATTAAAAATCGAAAACGACACTTATTTTGTATCGAAAAGATTTATGTAAAACGACACTTTACAAAATGGGAGGAATAAAAAATATGTAAAATTAATTGTTTTCTTAATCCGTAAGTATATTCTAAAATGACATTTATTTTATAATGAAAGAGAGAGAATAATAAATAAAAAAAAATGTCAATTCAATCGATTCCACTACAAATGATAACTCAGAGTTTTAACCATAATTAATTAGACTGCAAGTGCACAAATAGTTGCAGCAGTAATTAATAGGAAAAAAACTATAACGATCACATACACTCAGTTCTCGAATTCAATCAAACTAGATGACACACAGATTATTGTGTTGGAAAGCAAACTAAATAATAGCAATAAATCAAACAATATAAATGATGGAAGAAAAACAATAGGCATCAGAAAATTTGCATGTTATTAAATAATTAATGTAGACAATTTATGGATATCAATTACACTTTGTTAGAACATCTCCATTTCCACTTCATAATTTACTTCATTTAACTCAAAAATATAATGATAGACAAAAAATAAAATATTACTTTATAAATGAAGTAATATTTTTATTTTTTATTCATTACTCTATTTTTGAATAAAATAAAGTAAATTATGGAATATAGGTGGAGATGATTTTACAGAACTCAAAACATGAATGTATAATCTTACAATTTCTATGGCTCGAATCACCATGTTTAACGACGTAGAGGATAGTTGAACCTAAGGCTTTGAATGTTTGTAACCACTTCGTACCATACTATAGTTAACAGTAATAAAAATATCTATATATATCATATATTTTTATATTTTTATAATTATTATACGTACACCGTAGTTAAACCGTTTATCCTGCAGCGGGTTAGGCTCAACCCGCTATAACCATTTTGGATCCTAAGAGATTATACATGTTTTATTTTTGATAGTTTCACAAAACGCAATAACATCATGAATTTTGTTTCCTAAGGAAACTTTGCTCACAAGAAATATTTTCAAGCAATTAAAATAAATCAACTCCAAAATGCTTCAAAAAAAATTCAAAAAACAGTTGGAGTAATGGTTAGAAGTGACTTGAACCGTTATATATCATCAATCCCCTTTTTGTTAAACTGGAATATTAATGTGAATATGTTATCCCTCATAGCAAATATCATATTAAATAATCCAGTATTTTATATAATTATTACATATTCGTATTAAATAATCCAGTATTTTATATAATTATTACATATTCAGTTTTTTTATTAAAATAATTACCGAAATGCTATTATTTGAACTTAAAATAAACTTGCAGCTAATTGCATGAAGCAAAGAAAAGAGAGAACCATATAGTATTATAACGTTCCATAAACAGTGAACAATATATAGAAATAATATAATTAAAGAACAGGTAAATTTGTAAAATAAATAAATTCAAAATATTATTAAATATAGTTCTTAAAATTCACATTAGTATAAAATTTCTTTGGGATATCCATTGTTCAAAAGTATATTTTAAATATGTAGGATGTTTTTTATTAAAACCTTATTATGAAAATTCAATGGGAAAAAATATGGTTAATGGTTAAGAACTCATCTTTATAAGACATCACTTAATTAAGAGTTTGAGATAACACAGTTCAATGCACTGAAGTATTTTCTTACAAATAGCAATAAAAAATTCATAACAAATCCATCAAATTTCCTCTTGAATAAATTCGTAGAACATGAACATCACCATTTTCTGCAATTCATGACCTTTCTAATGATTCATTTTGATAATTTAATTTTCTTCTCATGATTTTCAGTTGCATAAAAAAATACATCAAAAGAATAAAATAGGGAATTTTCACTTATGTGATTAGAAATTCTTAAATAATTAGTTATATAGAAAATACAATAGAGTTATTTAGAAATATTATCATTGCAGGTCACTTTCCTCATCTTTAGTATATTATGAGACACATTGTTATACACACACACTTTCCACACCAACTTCTGTTGTGCCTCAACTATTCTTTTTCATTTATCGTTGCATTCTAATCCTAAAGCAGCAAAATAAATTTGTAGGTGTGGTACAGTTGACGGGCTTTTGTCCCTACCATTGATATTAAAACAGATCCTACGGATGTGATTTAATATTGCAAATCTGGATAAGACATATAGATTCCATTCAACCACAACTATCTGATCAGCTTTTTTTCTTTTCGACGGCCCAAATCAATTATCACCTCTCCCATCTTTTTTTTTCTTCTGTTGTTCTTCAGTATAAGATAAGAAAACAATTCTCATCTTTCTCATTTGCTACCATATGAATCGTAGAATTTGCTTTTTTTACCCCTATTTTTTGTTTCTAAATTTGATTTTAGTTTCCTCACATCATGATTCATGATTATTGAACACAAGTGCGTATTATCAGCTTCCGATCTCTTCTCGCCACCATTCTTCTCGTTATCACAACTAGAGGGGGGGGGGAAGGAGACGAAAGTTTAGAAAAGAGTTCGACTGAATTGTCCAATTAATATCTCAAGGACTATTCTCGGTGAAAAGTGTTGTATGGTTACGGTAATCTCAACTTCTAATTTTCATCTTCCTTAACGTAAAGGCTTTTCACATACCTTATGAAGAAGAAGAACAATGGGTTGTGGAGATGTATTTTTTTTGGAAAAATTTGGAGATGGTGACTTTTACTATGCTTTTATATGCATTTGATTTAAATATAAAAAAATATTGTAAAACCATTTAGTTGTAGCTATTTTATCTCCATTGATTCATATGGTCAGTCATGTTCTTGAAAAATACCATTTTGATGAGAGATTTCCAAAGATGAGTTGTTCAAGAAGAGGAATAGAAAGATAGTGATGATAAACTTTTTTTGTAAGCTTTAAAAAATGTCTACCTTAGATAATGTACATTTGTACACCAACACTTCATATAACTATCCAAACTCCAATATGTTTTGTGTACACATGTATGTGATTTATATGTGTACACATGTATGCGATTCATATGTAAATTTACACTATTTCTAATGTTCACACGTACACATTCTCTTGGGTATATTTATCCCACTAGTTTTATAAACTTTAATCCTCCCAAAATCTCATATGTTTACAGTTGTATGCGATTCAAAATTAAGTTAATCAATGAGGTATATGCTCCAGTGTATAATCATATTTTTGAATTCATATTAGATCGATATTGCTATATGTTAGATAGTTAACATATTTATGTACATGTCAATATTGCTTACGATGAATGATATCCATATGTAAATTTTCATTTCTGTACACGCATTAGCAATATACATTCAAAAACCATATTTGACTTCCCAAAAGAGTAGCATGTAAATGTTTGCTGATGAGCTGTCCATGTGTACATTCTTGCTTTCTTTGTACACGTGTACACATTAGCATGTCAAACATAGCATACATAGATTTGAATCCATCTAAAATATTGTAGAAATTCAACAATCCATACAAGTCATGCACATACATATTTTAATCCACCTGTACACTTTGCCATTGATCTGCATTCCTAAAATAAGTGGCCATCACATTAATACATACGTTACAATCTCTTTGTACACATGTACATAATTCCTTAACGTACACATGTACATCTAGATGATGCGTACATTTGTACATCCAGGCCATAAGTACACATGTACACCAAAGTCCACATTTGACAAGACCAACTGGTGTGTTGTGGGAGCTTCTCACCGTCATAATCAAGCAGCTTCAGCTCGTCGTCGCCCCATGAATCTACTCCTTAAATATCAACAATACAACGAGAAACCTTGAATCTACTCCCAAACCCATCAAAATTCCTTCAAACTTCAATCAAAACCAAAAAAAAAAACTATCAAATTATGCAAATCAAAATCCCCAAAAACAATAATTTCACAAAATTTCTCTCTTCCCAAAGTCAAAACTGTGATGGAAATCAGACAAAAACATGTTTACCTTTCCCCTTAGTTGTCATTTTCTTCGTTCCCAACATCGTAAATCTCCAGCGTAACTAATTTCACATTCTGAAAATTTTCTCGTCGCTTCTCTTCATTGTATCTTTTGTTTTTTGTAAATGGCAAAAAAGTGTAAATAATTAGATTTTTTTCTATGGGACCTACATAAAAACAAATATAATATTTTTGAAATTCAAAAGCCTTATCTCTAACTAGTCTAACTAAAGACAATATACTCTTTTACTAAAATACCCACGTTCAATTTAGCTTTAGCAAGGTTAATTATGTCTTCAACCATAAAAACTATCTCAGTATAACACTGTGTCTTGTGGTGAAATAAAAAGATACAATGTAACCTGCATTGAAATTAACTCTAGAGTTAATGTATAAATGTCATAAATCCAAATGTACCCCTATATATATCTACTCTGTAATAGCCCTGGCATATATATATATAAGAGACTATATATAATCTACGCGCTTTCAATAATGTCACAATAGAAAAGCTGAAGATAAGAGATGTTTGTAAAAAACACTTCAAAAATACTGCTTTATTTTTATATATCCGACATTTCAAATATCAGCTAACAAAATGATTTATCAAGCCATTAAATTTTTTATCCAGATAAATTATGCAATACCCAATTACGATTCACGCGTACCTAGAACTCTATCTTTTTTTTTTCTGATATCAAACGGCTGATCTATTACTCAAGCTTGAGATGGTCTGAGAATCCAGACCGGAATCGAACAACCAACAAACAAAAGTTCTCAAGAAATATCGAGCAGTTTTAGATAAAGAATTAGAGACTCCATTATGCTTCCTATGGACATAAAAGATCTTGAAATCTGGAATGCAAATCTGCAGTGTCTTGAGCTTTTCCAATTCCGTTGAAAAGCTTGGCCAATCTTGAGGATTCCTGAGCATTGCAATCATCTCCTTGCAGTCTGACCAAAGCTCTGACATGGCGAATGTTGAAGCATGTTCTCTATTGCCCACGCAGTGCTTCCAGCTCTGAATGCAAAGCATACTCTATTCGAATAAAATTTCGCATTCTCATTAACTGGCTATTCCCCAAACTATCATTCCAAACCCAACCGCATCCACTGAACTGGTCTGTCTCTGTCCAAGAGCCATCTACCATACATATGTTTCCCAGACTTATGACCTGGTTTTCCGCATGTAAGTCTCCATGAGGAGAAATTAAACTCTGCTCATTAGCTTGAAACCATGCCTGACACTCACTTTCTGCATATCGGGTTATCTCCAGTGGATCTCTATCAATTCTCCTAAAAAGTTTATCATTCTTAGCCTTCCAAATGTACCAAATTATCCAGGGACAAGAATCCCTGTCCAATTCAGGCTCCATGATGTTGTTCTTTCTCCAGAAAAGGTAGTCCATGTTCTCATATGTGCTCTGTAGGGGAAATAAGGTAGGACTTGTGGGCGTAGAAGGTAGGGCCCAAACTTGCAATGCCGGTGGACACTCAAAAAATGCATGTAAAACCGTCTCCTCCGGTTCCCCACATCTTGGAAAATGGTTATCACACCTCATATTTCTATAGTTTAATGTGCTTGTGACCGCCAAATGACATGTTACCAATTGCCACATAAGATAACATATCTTTTGGGGTGCCTTGAATTTCCAAGCATGTGCTTGAAGTTTTGTGATACTTGGTTCACAAATCTCAGCCTCCTCGTTTTTCATCAAGATATTTCTTGCTACCCAGTATCCCGATTTGACTGTGTATTGCACATTCCTAGTATAACTGCAGCAGTAAGTATCCCGACGGTGTGTAGAGCTTATGGCCATACTCCTTATGAGAGGTATGTTATCAGCCGCTACATAGTTCTCTAGACGGTCCACATTCCATGTCTTTGTTTCTTGATTAATCAAATCACTCACTCGCATGTTCGGATGTAGAAGCGGTGCAGATGGCGATGCTGGCCTTGCTGGTACTGTTGGAATCCAAGGATCCTCCCATACTTTGAACTCGTCGCTTGAATGAATTTTTTGTCTAACTCCCAGTAAAAATAGTTCTCTTGCCGCCGATATGCTAGTCCACACATACGATGGACTGCTGACAGTAAGCTTACGCAAAGGCGAGCTTAATCGATAATATCGTCCTCTAAAAACTTGAGCAACCAGAGAATCTGGGAACTGTACCAGTCGCCATAACTGTTTTGCTAACAAGGCCAGGTTGAATTCATGAAGCATTCTAAAACCAATCCCTCCTTCCTCTCTGAACAAGCATAATTTATCTCATGTTGACCAGTGTATACCTTGCTTCGGGGGGTTTGAACTCACCCAAAAATGTGCAATGGCACTAGCTAAATTTTCATAAATCTCCAACGGGAGTAGGAAGCATGACATGACGTATGTGGGTAGGGCTAACAGTATGGATTTTATCATAATTTCCTTTCCTCCTTTTGAAAGCCATCTGCCTGTCCACCCATTGACTCTATTCCTCAGTTTATCTTTAAGAAAAGCAAAGATCTTACATTTGGATCCACTGATGTCCTCTGGTATCCCTAAGTATGTGCCCATCCCACCTTCATTCTGGATCCCAAGTGTGTCTTTGATCTCTTGTCTGATCTCCTGTCTGATTCTCTTACCAAAGAGCAAAGAGGATTTTTCAAAATTAATGCATTGACCTGAAGCTTGACCATATCTCCTGACCACTTTCATCACTTCTTCACATTCACGGGGCTCCGCCTTACAAAAGAACAGTCTATCATCTGCAAAGAGAAGGTGGGATACCGAGGGACATGCATGTGTTATGCGCATCCCTATTATTTTCCCTTGATTCTCTGCATTATTTAGAAGGCTAACGAGCGCTTCCGTGCATAGAATAAAAATTAAAGGGGACAGAGGATCCCCTGCCGCAGACCCCTCTCGGGCACAATATTTCCCCTCGGCTGTCCATTCATGAGGACCTTGTACTTGACTGACGTTACACATCGCATTATCCATGTAATCCATATTTCTGAGAATCCCATTTTTCTCATGGTAGCTTAACTGAATGACCACTCTATCCTATCATATGCCTTGCTCATGTCTATCTGAATGGCATCCTCTTGTTCCGTCCACTGGGCTTAGTTCTTAGAGCGTGGAACATCTCCTGAGCTATTATAATATTATCAGATATATGTCTTCCAGCAACAAAGGCTTACTGGGTTTCAGAGATCCTATCAGGAAGGACCTTTTTCAATCTCTGGCAGAAGACCTTGGAGATAATCTTGTAACTAACATTGCAAAGGATAATGGGACGTAGCTGACTCATTTGGTTCGGCTTGTCTACTTTAGGAATGAGACATATGTTGGTGTCATTAAGTCCAGTGGGCAATGTGTCTTCGAACAAGAATTGATTGACCATAAGAGTCAAGTCATACTTTACTATATCCCAAAACTTCTGGTAAAAAAGTGCAGTCATTCCATCTGGCCTTGGGGCTTTCTCTGGATGCATCACAAAGAGTGCCAATTTGACCTCCCATTCGGTGACCGGGCTTGTGAGAGCATCATTATTCACTGATGTAATTGTCGTCGATACCTCAGATAGTGCTCCCTCTATTTTTTCTGGATTTGATGATTGGAAAATGTGTCTAAAGTAACTTGTGGCAATGACTACAAGTTCTTCCTCGTCCTGCACAACATTCCCATCCGCGTCCAATGATTATGTAATCATGTTCCTCGCTCTCCTCTGCTTCTTAAGGGCATGGAAAAATTTGTGTTCCTATCTCCTTCTTGAAGCCAAAAGACTCTGCACTTTGTTTCCAAAACATCCCCTCTGCCTTCAGAGCATCAGACAATTCCTTTAAAGGTGATGCAATCTCTTCAGTCGTGGCATCGTCATTAGAAGATAGAAAATCAACTTTCTCCTTTAACTCTTCCACAGTCTTCTCAGAATTCAGATTATGATGTCTCTTCCAGTCACTCAATGCTTTCCAGCAGCTTGCAACATGCTCCATTATACTTGCATCAGGTGGAAGATCCTGTGATTTCCACCCCTCAAGTATAACTTATCTTAGCTCCTCATTATCCAGCCATCTCTTATCAAATTTTGAAATTTTTCGATTTTCTCGGCGGCTTCCTGAGAATGTCAGCCAAAATCGGACGATGGTCAGATCCCCATAATCTCATGTACTTCATCTTGGTGTGAGGAAACTTCTCATGTCAGTCTTCATTTCCTACAGCTCTGTCAAGGCGGCATCTGACAGTAACTCTTCCAACTCTCTTCCCTGCCCATGAGAACATATTCCCTGTGAAAGGGAAGTCTATCATTCCACAATCACTTAGCATTTGCCGGAAAGTTAAGAATGAGCTATCTGTGCATTCTCTACCACCTTTCTTTTCTTCGTGACAAGTGATTTCATTAAAGTCACCGATCATGAACCATTGTCCAGTTCTTGTGTTGAGAAACGCATAAGACATTCCCAAACTTGATCTCTATGTTCTAATACATGATCCCTATAATCAAACGTCATGAAGACTTTGATTCCATCAATGTCTGCCTCATTGTCAATCATTCTGTTATTCGAAAATAAAACATTAAC
>JABAYD010027961.1:0-14603 GCA_014822095.1 Diplotaxis tenuifolia | reverse complement strand
TGACTTAGGATGTGTGTACACAAAGTGCATGCTTGGTGTAGATTACTGAGTATTTTGTGTACGCAAGGTTGATATCGAATTGCATCGTTGGAGGACTTCCTTGAATGTACACGAAATGGCTTACATGACAACGTATTTGAGTAGACTGTAGTTGTTTATGCGGCAACTGGTATAAAACGACTGTAGTTGTTAATGCGTCTCATACATTCAGAGTACATGAATGTTGTACATGACTGAGGATGTGTGTACACAAATATGAATAAGTATCATCAATGTTTAGTAGTGTACACTCCCTTATGTAGGTGTACATATCTGAGATTATGTGTAATATGCGCCTGGTGTACATTGTATGGATATGTGATCACCTTCGCTCTCGTGTTTGTGTTTGTACGTGTGTGTGATCGTGTACATACAACATATTTGCAAAGTACATAAAGCGAGTAGATTAGTGTGCCGTAACATAGAAGAGGTTTGAACAAATAACCGAGATACCAAAAAAATATCAGTTCAGTGTTTGGTTGGATGCAGTGAAAACATATAGAAAATGCAGCCTGTGGGCTTAGCCATGTTTGAGGGGAACATGGGCATATTAAAAAAAACAGAAACCTAAAAAACGATGAAAAGTTGCGGTCGGGTGAAAGCGCTATCCAGAAGTGCAGACTTGTGGATATAGGTTTCACCGAAGATCATATTGGGGCTGTGCAACGGGTCCTGTTGTGTCCAGAAGTCCCACAGCGGCCACATTTGTTGGGGGTGGTTTTAGGTTTTATGGGTACCTACAGAAGATATGAGAGCGAAGGTTGTCAACCACCAAACATTCGGTCGAGGAACACCTAATGTACGAAATAAAGCTAAATCTACGAAGCCATAATGAAACCCTAAGAGGACAAACTTGCAACCTCCGACGTTTTATACCAGTACACCTAAAACGTGAAGAACATGGACACTTCGGCGCGACTGTGTACAGCCAATAAAAAACTGAGTAAATGCAACCGAATTGCACTACGGCGCGAGTGTGAGCAGCAAAAATTGCAGCTGGTGTACTATAACAGATGAAGACATGATATACATACTTTCGATGAAGTTAATGACGATATGTTGTACCTTCATTTCACCGGTGGACGCAATACGCTTGTCTTTTGGGCGACGGGTTTGAGGTGGGTGTAGTGTGAGGGTAGATATTGCAGGGGGGATGGGGTGGTCACCGAAGGGAGCTTCGGGTTAGATGACTCCAGCATAAGTGTCTATCCACGTTTGAGTTCGGTAGCAGTCCCCAAAGAGTTGTACATATGGTGTCTATCCACGTTAAGCCTTTCAAAGTACCCTGCGAGATTGAGAAATGAGTCTTCCGCATTTCCAACAGTGTTGTCTACAGCTTGTTCTTTCGCCCGGTGACACTTCATATATGAGGCACATACACGGAGATCCTCTAGTACCATCTGCTGCAGCTGTGCTGCTTTGGGAGTGTCGGTCGGATCCCCAAAACGGGAACGATATGCATGTGCTATGACCTTGGAGGTAGCTCGTTTCCTGTAGAGGTTGCGTGTCTCGGTAGTGCAAGTGTGAGAAAGGTGAGCTCTTTTGATAATGTAATACCCACATGTAGTAAGTTCTGTTGCCAATATGCGCCAGTCACACCTGGTATCGTGGCAGCTAAGCACAAAGTAGTTCCTTGTTGTACGTGTCTGTCTGAAATAGAACCGTTCCTTGATTGCATAGATAGCTAAGGAGATTTGGCAATCTTGCTTGTTGGCATAAAGTTTCCCAACATAAGGTTCGCCTTCGGTTTCTGCGGCGTTGAGGTCAGGCACGTCATCTGCTTCGTATGAGACGTCGTCAAAGAGAGGTGGTGTGTCGAATTCTTCGTCACTGATCTCAGATAGCGGTCGTGTCTCCCGAACAGGTGGTGTACGGGGCGGATTAACATTCGGTGTACACGTCGACTGTGTGGATCCACGAGAATCTGTGGACGCTGAATTTTGGTGTACATGAGGATTGGCATTTGTGTGTACACCTAGAAGATCAAGCTCTTTCTTCCATTCTGTTGGATCTTCACCTGACGTACGAACGGTGTGATCAAAGACATTTCCGGTGTAACTTTGGTAGGTATGGGGGCGGTTTTGGGCACATGGATCCCGGCCATTATTTCAGCTGCGTCGGAGCCACCAAGGACGTCATCTAGCAAAGGTTCCCAGAAGTCGCGGTCGTATCCACGAGGGTGTACATCATCAATGTTAGGAGGCAGGGCATCTTCTGAAACGGAGTCATCTTCTACTTCTTGAAACCAGCTATCAGGGATGTTATCAGGGTCATCTTTGAACATTTCTTGAAGCATTTCGTCACCGCAAGCGAGGGTTTCATCGACAATAGAGAACCGCTTTGTTTGGGGAGGTCCACCATTGGGCGGTTCAGTGTCGGGTTGCTCAACAACTGGATGGGTTAGAGGCGTGTCATCAAGAAAGTCCTCATCGTCAAAAAGAGAGAAACCAGGGATCTTCGAGCAAGCCGTTGAGGGAGGGTGATGAGAGCTGTGGGTAACAGAAAGAGAAAAACGTCTTTCTAAGAGACTTTTCAATATTTTTTAGAAACTGCAAAGATATTTGTCCATTTTTTTTTCATCTCTATTTGTCCATCTTTTATTCACTGAAATTTAGTTTTTAACTTTTGAAATTTAGTTATTTATCTAACTTATTAATAAAATAATATGAGAGACCAAAATTTGAGAGACTTCTCAATAGAATGTTGTAAGCTAATTGTTGTGGAACCATTTCTTTTAAACTAGTATCGACTCTATGTTCCGCATGGCCATATTTTCGCTTGCCAATAATCATTTTTCGGTTAATTAAAATTGACATGTATAAAATAACTTTGTTTTATCAGAAGGAAATGCATATACATAAAATTGACACTTTTATCATTAACTAATAACAAACATTTAAAACTAAGTTTTATTTGCTTATAAAATTTCGCATTGATCTTAATAGCTTGTTGAATATAAATACTGAGTTGTTTTGTTCTTTCATTTTTATCTGTACTCTATGCTTTTTTACTTATTGCATCTATTATTTCATTCAGTATCATCATCTGCAAACCAAAAAAATATGACAAAGCCAATGAAAACAGTAAAAAACAGCATGTATTCGTGAAACATCATCCAATAAAAATAACTCTAGAGGTAATAATCACAATAGAATAATGGAAAATACTTATGTAGTCAAAGTTATTAAAATTTTTAGTTTGAGAATATATGATCTTTTTTTGTTAAAGAGAATATGTGATTTTTACTAGGGCAAATCTCTAAAATAGCACATATTTCTAAGTTTATTTCAGAAAAATAATTCTTAAAAACTAAAATGACCAAAATAGCATTTTTTATTTTAAAAATTTGAAATTTTTTATTTTTCTTAAATAAAAAATCATTTCTCCAAAGCCACACTCCCCAACTCTAAACAAAAAAAAAGTCTAGGATTAGTTAATTTAAAGGGTAAAAATAAACAATTTATAAAACATTTAAGTGCTATTTTGGTCATTTTTATTCTTAAATGCTATATTTATGACAAAAACTTTTTTATTGATATTCTAGCTTTATTCTCTTTTTACTACTTAATGTATGCTGCTATACCTTTTGAATACATATGACAAAGTATATATATATATATATATATTTTTTTTTTTTTTTTTTTTTTTGCTGTCTACAAGTTTATACCATTTATTTCAAATAACTGATATGTCCAATATTAAATTTAAGAATGTGCTTTATCCTTTTTATATTCATGCATCGAATCAACTGTGGAAAAAGATTCTAAATTTTTTTTTTTGGTAAAATGATTCTAATTTTTTTGATAATAACGAACATGATTAATTTCAAAATTTGCACAGTACTGATGGCTTAATCACTCAAACGGTATCCATTAGAAAAATATAAAGTGGCTAGTTTTCTAAACTTTGAAAACAAAATAGATGGACCAATTTGAGTAGCGTGCTTACTAAACCAAAATTGTATATTGTATATAACCACTTTGAACCCTAGCTAGTCAATAAGTGACATCCTCTATACAGAGTAGTATCCTTCAAGACGCAAATAGAGTGGCACGCATATTTGCTAAACAGTGCTCCTTCAACAATGTTTTTTTTTTCTCGAATTGTCTTCATTTTCTTGCTCGCTTGTATCTTATTTGTATAACGACTATGGAACGTCCACTTAATGAGATGGTTTTTATGTCAAAAATGTGCCAAACTTTCATTTCATGAGACAGAAATAAATAGAAACTTCATCTGTATTAGAAGAATACATCATTAATTACTGGCCCTAGAAAACAACGAAAATTAAGATTTGAAACATAAACAACAATAAAAACTATAAATCCTCCAACTAGAATCAAATTCAATTTTTTTTTTCTGTTGCTTCTACATAGTCACCTCGCTCTAATTCGAAATAGCTAAAAAGTACGGATCATGACTACTATTGCAATTGAGGGAAACGGTTTTGCCACTGATGAACGCTGTCGTTTGCCAACTGAGGGTAACCGTTTTGGCACTGGTAAACGCCGCCGTTTGGCAACTGAGGGTAACCGTTTTGCCACTGATGATGAACGCCGTCGTTTTGTAACTGAGGGAAAGCGTTTTGCCACTGGCCAGGGACGCCGTTTTGCAGCTGAGGGTCACCGTTTCCCCACTGCTCAACGACGCCGTTTCGCCAGCCATACATTTTCTTCTTCTCCATGATAAAAGTCTCAACCGTCATTTGAAACTCCTCGCTGCTCATCTCATCCATCATCGCCTGCGACCTGCACGACGCCGTTTTCATCATCACTCTCTCCGACTCCTTCCTTTGATGATACTCCACCGTCGTCGTCGACTTCATCTTCTTCTCCGACGTCCTCTTGCAACTCTTAGAGTTAGTCTCCGTCACTACTCGTTCGTAACAACTACTCTCCTCAACCGTTTTAACCGCTTGAAACGGTTGTTGCACACTCTCCACGTAACTCGAGTTATTATAATATCCACCACCATAATTATAATCTCCAACCTCCATCATGTAAGGCTCCGGAGAAGAACGGATGACGGAGGGCACGGCGGTGATATATTCATTATGTGGACTCGGTTTATTTGTTTCGGTGGCGTTGCGGAAAGTAAAGTATATGGCGCCGATGACAAGGTTAAGGATGATGAAAATGAAGAAAATGTTTCTTAGAACAAAACGGAACCAATCGAACCAAAGGATGAAGCCTTCTAGTAAATTTATAATCGTCGGGTAACCGCAGTAACCGGCGACGGCTAAACCGGCTGAGACTTGGACGATGAATAAAATATTATGTAAGCTGGACGTATTGTCATGTCCCTTATCGTTGTCCGCCTCCATTGTTTTGTTAGTATAAAAGGATTCGTGAGCTTGATCATGGTGTGCATATATGTAAAATAAATCTAGGGTTTCGAGAAAACAAAACGGGAAAGTGAGGATATATGATAAATTTTGTAGGGAATTTAAATGGGAAAGTGGGAGAATTGATGAAGGAAATGTTACAATTTGGGTGAAGAAAATATTATGTTGGAGAAAAGAGATGCAATGAGAGGCAGGTACGATTACTTGAGACTAGACTGGTCCGTTTATAGAAAGAGTACCTCCATGGATATAGCAAGTTTCCCGATATGAAATGACCCCAATATTTTACTGAACATCTCACTAAATATATGTAGATTCGGCTGTAGATTTGTTACTTGAAAATAGAGTGGTCCTTTTAAAGCAAGCTTGCTTTTTCTTTGAATCTTTTCCTTTAGTCAAAACTTTCTTTTGCATCAAGTAATAATGCATCATATTTTTTTCTTGGCCAAACGTAATAAGAGTATCATATATTTTTGAGTTTCTATGAAGTAATAACGTGATTTCTAGCAAATGTTGTAATAAATAAATAACGTGATCTAAGAAAGTGCTAGTAGTTGACAAGTATTGCGTAGTATACGTACAGATGAAGAAGGAGAATATTAATTATCTATAAAGCTTATGCATACAGTGGTAAGCTCCTCAAATCAGACACATGAAATCACGCGCCGTCAAGTGGAGGAAACTAAAAACGAACTCACAATTCATAAAGGTCATGGAAGTAGAAATGATCGAGATCCGAGAACCACATGACATGGATGAGTCACGCTCTCGAAAGCAATTTACAGTTTACAACACACATTATAAAAGACGGAGATGTTTTACATTTTCTTTAAAAAAGAAAAGCTGAATCCATTATTTTCAGAAAAAAAAATGTGCCCAAAAAGTATAGACAGAGACTGGTTTATTTATGTGCAGCAGATCCAAACCTTGTCCGACTCTGTGGTTGTCATCAAACATTTTTTTTGTTATAATCACAAGTTCACAACATTTGAAAATAAGTTTCCACAATATCAAAGAAATAATTAGATGTTGACAAAAGAAAATCGGAAAATAGCATAAAAAACCTTCAAAGTGACACTCATCCGCATTTTAAATCTTGAACTTATTTAACTAACATATTAAACATTCAACTTGGTTTTTGTATCACAAAAAACCTTCAACTTGGCTTACTTATTCATCAAGTAAAAATTGTGACTTGTTAACCTACAATAATAGGTCACATGTTTATTTTTTATTTAGTTAATAAATGTAATTAACAATAAAAACCCCAAATAAAATTAGAAAATTACATAAAAATTCTAAAATTGAATTTAATAAAAATCAAAATACTTTCTCAAAATCTCAAAGTTTTTAAATTGAAAATTTTGCAAGCTAAAAGTTTTTAAAAATAAAACATCATATAAAAGCTATTAAATATTCTCACAAAAATAAATAATTTTAAACATTAGGTTGGGGGGAATTTTAAAAATATTATATAAATTAGTATGCACAATAATAACTTATATTAACATTTTTATATTTTATAATAACTTAAATATTCTGTTTTAAAAACAAATCATATAAAAACTATTAAATATTCTCACAAAAAAATAAATAAATTTAAACATTAACACCATTCACATGAACACTCTTTGTCATATCATCATTAAGAATAACATAGTTTGTTATATCGATAATGATAATAGTGTCAAAAATCATTGTTATCTATATATAAGAAATTATCATGTTAAAGATATCAACAAAATTAAATGCTTCAAAATTTACAAAATATTATTATTAATTGTGATATGTAGAAAAACCCAAACCCTTCCTACGCCCTAAAACCAAGCCTTGTAACCCCTTATATTAGAAGAAGTTCCAAACAATTAGTAAGTTCAAACTATCGCAGAGAAATTGAAAATGGTTTCGTCTGACCTAAATGGTCGGCTACGATTCCAAATTTGATGGTTATAATTACGATTAGCCGGTTAAAATTTTTTGTGACTCCTGGTTGATTAGAAGTAAGCGAATACGATTAGCCGGTTAGAAATATAGGAGATGTCTAGTACAATTTCTATTAGCCGGTTAGCTATGTAAGTGATGCATGGTACATTCGAAAGCCCTATATCCTAAAACCTACACCCAAACCTTAACCCTAAACCCTTAAACGCGAGGGTTAACCTTTGACTACAATAAGTTAGGCACATCAACTCGGCCGGTTAGGATTAAAATATTTATGTATACACATAAGATTAGCCGGTTATGATTTAAAATAACTCCTATTTGCAATTGTAAATATGTATTAGGTTTTTGCCAAATAAAAATATCTACTTGTGACCTACTATTGCAGGTTATCAGGTCACAATTTTAACTTGATAAACAAGTAAGTCAAGTTGAAGGTTTTTTGTGATACAAAAACCAAGTTGAATGTTTAATATGCTAGTTAAATAAGTTCATGAGTGCCGCTTTCAAGGTTTTTTATGTTATTTTCCCAAAGAAAATCAAAGTGATTAATTTATGCGGCTACATGTATGTTCAATACCATTTGTAAAGCTGAGCAAGATTCTAGTACTGTTTTGACCACCGTACAATTTCGTTCAAACAGCTTTGACTTAAACACTGCATAATTTTTTTTTTTTGCATACTTACACTATATAATATGGGTGGTCCAGCTCCGGTCACCAGACTATAGGTATCTAGGTTCATATTCTAGGTTGGAGAAGAACAGATTCTTACAACCAGAGATGGACTTCCGCATCTATCATTTTCTTTGAAAGTTTATAATTTTGGATGCAAACAAACACACATATGCTGAGTGTGAAAATGTCATAGTAACGTACATGCCCAACAAAATAAAACGTCAAACATTCTTTGATAACAGAGAATTCTTTGAATTTCTTCAAGTGTCACTGTTTCATCCGTCTAGTGATATAAACTATAACAAGAGCCTGTGTCGTACCTCTGTTTATCTACTTCAGCAGGGCAATAACTTGTTTGATAGAACTACAACTAACTTGCACTAGTGAGCACATATCCGTTAATGGTTAAAGTCATGGTTTATGCTGCCAAGTTTCGCCTCTAAGGACTAAGACCACCCGCAACGCGGGATGGTAATGAATCCTTAACAGCGAAATTATAATAAAAAAAATAGTATATGTAACAAAAGCTAAGGATTAATCTTTGACTAGGAGATTTAAGGATATTGACATGGCAGGCGCGTCTGCATGTGTCTCATGTGAAAAAAAAATCATTCACACTGTTTCGGGAGAAAGAAAAAAAAACCGTCTCTCGCGACTCCAAAGGCGATCCGACGAATCTCGGAGACGAAGGTAAATCGGAGCCATTTTTATCCTTGTTTTTGGTTTTGGAGTCGATTAAATGTTGATTTCATCACTTTCTAGGGTTCGACAGTGGGTTTAACTAGATTTAGGGTTCAAAATCGATTTGGGGACTTTTTTCGAATTAGGGTTTTCGTCTGGATTTGCTAATCTCTTCTTCTCGATTCGGTTTTTGTTGGTTTTCCTCGCGATTAAGGGTATTTGGATTGAGTTCTTGTTCATTTGTAGGATTTTGGACAGGGTTTGCTAATATCTTGTTATGGATTCGGTTTGTAGGGTTTGTAATCTCTTGTTATCGATTCGGTTTGTAGGGTATTGATCATTTGAAGGGTTTTCCTCTGGGTTTGAAAATTTCAGGGCTTTTGAGTTGCTTATATTTTCTGTTTGTGAAACGATTTGATGTTAGTTATCCTTGCTAGAGATATTAATGATTCTGATATGTTTTGTTCAATTTTGCAGGTTTGGAAATGGAGGAAGAACTGCGAGATATGAAAGCACACAAAGATTACTACAACATGCTTCATTTCGTTGCAAATGCGCAACAGGGGATTCCCAAACTGTGCCCCTGTGGATCAATCACGAAGGAGATCGTCGATGAGGAGGATACATATCACTACCTCCCCGGGAAGAGATACTTTATCTGCAAAGATTTCCAGGTTTGAAGCTTCTAGTTGTTTGTTATTTAGTCACTTGGGAATATTTCGTTATACTAGGGCTTAGTGTTTTAGTCATCTGAATCATTGAACTGGAGATTGAAGCTATAATGATCTATCATGTTAATCTTTTTTTTTTGGCAGAATGACGGTATGCATTTCAGGCAACCATGGGTTACGGGTGTGCACGAAGAGGTTGAAAGGCTCAAAGAACGGGTTCATGAGCATAAGAAGCTTCTGAGAGAGTGTGAGGCACTTAAGGTGAGTTTTAACATAACCTGATGTCTGTTGAGGATGTTATTATTGATTTGTTTATCTGATGTATATTCAGGACCAGGTGAGGATGCTGCTTATGCGGGTGTCTGCACTTGAGAAAGTATCCTGAGGTTAGTAACTTACGTCTAATCACTCAAATTGTTAGCTCTAGTATCTAGTTCCAACTTAATAGTTGGAATTGAAACTGAAACGTATTTTTGTTGTTGGGAAACCATAACATCTTTAGTTTTAGTTGTTGGGGAACAATAACTTCTGCTTTGTTGATAGGACAGATTAGTACTAGTCTTAAAGAGAGTTAAATTGTGCCTAACCACTTTTTTTTTTAAAACTAAAACTTCATTTAATTCTCTATAGCTGTTTTGATAGGACTCATCTCTACTCGGATTCAATGGAATTCAATATTGAATCCCTTATTTATTCTCTCTATGTTTCTATTAGAGAAACACAAAGACTAAAACCAACATAGAGCCTAAAACAAACTCCTTCCTCAATGACAAACTCCTCTAGTTTTGTTAACCTTTTAGCTAGCCAAGGGGTAGTTGACCTTGACTCATCGGAACCTGTTTGCTTTAGCAGCCGGTGTTCTGATGAGTCTAGTGTCAAAGAGCGGCAAAAATGGTCACCAAAGGAGGATCTAATCCTCATTGGTGTTTGGCTCAACACGAGCAAAGACTCAATAGTTGGTAATGAACAAAAATCTGACGCCTTCTGGAAGAGGATTGTAGAGTACTACAACTCCAATCCTCTTCTCGTTGGGACTACCCCAAGGGAACTAGGGCAATGCAAGCAAAGATGGGCTAGGATCAACGATTTGGTGTCTAAGTTTGCTGGCTGCTACGAGATGGCACTGAGGGAGTAGAGAAGCGGGCAAAATGACAACGACGTTATGCAGGCTGCGTTGAATATATTCCACAGTGACCACAACATTAAGTTCACCTTGGAGCATGCTTGGAGGGCCCTCAGACATGATGTGAAATGGTGCTCTGTTTCTATGGAGAAAGAGAGTGCTGACAAGCTCAAGACTGTTGATTCCAGTGGAGTATCAGTGGGAGAGAAGAGGAGAGACCAATGGGTGTTAAGGCTGCTAAGACTGCTAGTAAGAGGAAGAAAAGTGGAAAAGAAGAAGAATATAATCAGCTAGAAGGAATGCTAGAGCTCAAAAAACAAATCTCCAAGCAAAGTTTGCTAGAGAGTTTGATTACAAAGCAGGAGCCACTCTCTGAGATGGAGTTGGCTCTGAAGACGAAACTCATGTCTGAACTGTTGGGATGAATGATGGTTTGTTAGCTGTAGTCTTACTTATTGTTTGTTTGCTTTGAATCTTACTTGCCTTTGCTTACTTATTGTTTGTCTGCTTTGAATCTTTTAGCTACGTTGAATCTTACTTGTCTTTGCTTACATATTGTTTGTCTGCTTTGAATCTTACTTGCCTTTGCTTACTTGCGTTATTTTCTCTGTTTCAGGTGTAGTACAAGACCATGTGCTTGCTAAAGACAAAAGATGATGTTTCTTCCTTTTATATTCACGGGTTGTAGTGTTGTTGCAAGTCCTTATCCTTTTGTATTGTATTGTAGTGTTGTTGCTTGTCACGGGTAATGTTGCATGTGAACCTAGTCTGTAGACTCGTAACTTTTATGCCTTTATAAAGGCATGTTGTATAACTCGGTTGTAAACTCATAATTTTCACTCTATCTATTTAGCAATCTCTCTCTTTTTACTTGATCATCATCACTTTTTAGTTCACAAAGCTCTATTTAGCAATCACCATCAGTCTTTAGTTCACAAGATCACCACCACTCTTTCGTTCACAAATCAACAAGACAACATTCTCACCAACTCTCACCACTCTTTAGTTCACCAACTCTCACCACTCTTTAGTTCACCAATCAACAAGACAACATTCTCACCAACTCTCACCACTCGTTGAAGACACCACTCTTTAGTTCACAAGATCAACAAGACACCACACACACCACTCTCACCGCTCGTTCAAGACTCAACAAGGCACCACTCTCACGACTCTCAATAAGACTCAACAAGACCCCACTCTCACCAAGTCACCACTCTCACTTGTTCAGTAACACCACTCTCCTTTGTGTTTCAACATGGTAACACCAATAGTATGACCAAGTGTTTTCAATATATTATGTTAACATGACTTTTTTTTTGTCACTGAATTATGTTAACATGACTAAAAAAATCAAAAACATCAATTTGAACATTAGTTTTATCTCTAGAATTATATATACATGGAACATTGATTATATTGAAAAATGCAATATTTATTTTTTGAAATATTAATTATTCAGGCAATGAATATATTGAAAATTATATTGAAAAATGAAATATTTATTTTTTTAGCTCTAAAATGGCCGATGAAGTCGATCAAAGATTAGATGCTACTTTGAATGAGGCGTTCGATGAATATTTTGAAGATACATACAACAACATTGTCGAAAATCGGAAAAAGAAAAAGAATAATCGTACATATATACGACGAGACCGCGAAGAGAGCCACAACCGTCTATGGAATGACTACTTCATTGAAAATCCGCTATTTCCGGCCAATTTATTCAGACGTCGTTTTCGCATGAACAAGGAAGTTTTCATGCGTATTGTGGATCGTCTCTCGGAGACTTTTCCTTTCTTTCAACAAAGGAGAGATGCAGTCGGCAGATTAAGATTATCTCCACTACAAAAGTGTATGGCAGTTATGTGTATGCTTGCTTATGGTTGTGTGGCTGACTCATATGACGAATATCTCCGCCTAGGAGAAAGCACAACCCTTTCATGTTTGTCTCATTTCACAGAAGGCGTAATCGAGTTATTCGGTGATGAGTATCTACGAAGACCCAATCGGGATGATCTTCAACGACTACTCAATATTGGCGAGATGAGCGGTTTTTCTAGAATGATAGGAAGCATCGACTGTATGCATTGGGAGTGGAAAAATTGTTCAACCGCTTGGAAGGGACAATACACCCGTGGAACAAATAAACCGTCAATCGTGTTGGAGGCCGTAGCTTCACAGGATCTTTGGATATGGCACGCGGTTTTTGGACTTCCAGTTACCTTAAACGATATTAATGTCCTCGATCGCTCTCCTGTTTTTGATGATATTGTACAAGGTCGAGCTCCCCCGTTAGAGTACGTGGTCAACGGACACAAGTACAATTTGGCGTACTACCTTACCGATGGTATCTATCCAAACTGGTCAACATTTATCCAGTCTATCTCACTCCCTCAAGGTCCTAAAGCAGAGTTATTTGTCAAGTTCAAGAATCAGCACGAAAAGATGTCGAGTGGGCTTTTGGAGTATTGCAAGCCCGATTTGCGATTGTGAGACACCCCGCACTTTCATGGGAAAAAGAAAGGTTAGGGAAAGTTATGAGAGCATGTATCATATTACACAATATGATAGTCGAAAATGAACGAGATGGATACAATCTGATCGATACATCGGAATTTGAAGAAGAAGTTCACGGGTGGAGGATGTGTCTTCTAGTACGTACAGGCCTCCAAGTCTCGATGATATGCTCGCCGTTCGGGTTCATGTTCGCGATAGGCGTATACATGACCAATTGAAGAACGATTTAATTTGAAAATGTTTGGAATAAATTTCGTTATAATGTTTAATAATTATTGTATCTTTTTAATTTTATCATGTAATAAATAAAAATTAAATTTTAACATTTTTAAAATTTAATATTTTTTTATTCTTAAGGATTCCAAATCGAGTAACACCATTGCAGATAACATTTTGACTAGAATCCTTAACTATTTAGAAAAACAAATTACTAAACTATTCTTAAAGACTTTACCCATAGTAACACCAAGCTTTTAGTAGGTTTCTTAGCCTAATTTTGATTTAAAGAAAAATCAAAAATACAAATTAATAGAAGATACGCTTCTTAATTGGGAGTCAGAGGAGTCGGCTCTTAGTGGACACGTAGGCAGAAGGCGTCGAGGTGTGTTTCACGTCCGATTCTCCTCTCTAGCTCTTGGATTCTTCTCTCTCGCTCTCTTCCTTCTCCTAGGCATGTGATGTGAAGCTTTGTTCAATGAGGAGAGGTAAAGAATGAGCAATCAGAGAAAGAGACCCAACGGAAAAAGGGAAGAAGATGACGACGAGGACGATGCGGAAGGTATCGGCCAGTGGGAGAGAGCTTATGTTGACGACAGATCCTGGGAAGGGTGTTGCAAGAGGACGAGTCTGGAATGTTACGGACAATTGATACAAGTTCAGTATCGCCGCCGCCTCCGTGCAGGGCCGGCTCAGTCTGGGAACACTTTGGGGTGAACACCCATCCGAACGAGTAGAGTCAATAGTTCAGTATTTAGGCTGTAACATTTAGCAACAAAAATAGTCTTTAACCCAACAAGTGCTCTCCGAACCAAGCTAGATAGTCTCCTATCACTAGGCTCACCAACCTACCTGGACTTTGATTCTTATTATTCCTACCGAATATCAAAACCATAAGGATTGTTTCCAGGAGGAAGGTGGGACTGGTTCTCTGTTTAGTAAAGAAGAAGGTGGCTCTGATACCATATGAAACTCTAAGAAAACAGAGAGGAGAAGAGTTTTTCTCTGAATCGATTTTTTTTATTTATTTTTCGGCTTAATTACAAAGTTCTGAGATTTTGGGGTCATGTGGCGGTTTCTATGTAAAAAGAAAGTTTTGGGGGCCTAAAAAAATTTTTGGAGGCCTTTGTTCATGTAATTTTCTTCAAAATTTTTGGGGGCCTGTGGCGAATGTTTCAATTAGCATGCCTCAGGGTCGGCTGATATGTTGCATATTTGCTTGGTTTTAGCTATGGATTCTTGTTCTTGTTGAGTTTGCATTCATTTGTCCTTATCAGGTGTTGGAACATGCTATGTATGCTTTGGAAGTGTTTGGGACAAATTAAGGGCCAAAAGAGAGTGAAAAACGTCTTTACGCGAGCCACAGTGGGGTGCCACAGCGGAGTCGACAG
>JABAYD010027934.1:0-25552 GCA_014822095.1 Diplotaxis tenuifolia | reverse complement strand
GACAGATTGAAAAGATTGTACCAATTTGAGGAGATTGTTGGAGGGATGATATGGCACGCCGAGTATTCGCAGACGGACGGGGAGATGACTCATCCATCATAAACGTTTAACCCATCTCATAATTGATAAATATTTACATTTTTATGAAATAAACTGTAAAAAAATTGTAATTGTAAATCATAATATACAATTCAATATACTATATAATAAAATAATATTAATGTCAAACTAAATTTAATATTGTCTTTTAGCAAAGTCAAATATGTTAAATTATATTTTAATATGCTAATTTCAATATTATATTAAATCATATTATTTATTCTTTTAAGTATTTATTTTTTATTTGCATTAATAAATTGAAGTATGTTGTAAACTATTTGAATATATGTTATCATGCATATGTAAATATTTTAATTTATAATTTATTAAATAGTTGTAACTAAGTTATATTATATATATTATTTATTGTACTAATTTAATTATGTATATGATTTATATATCATAATTATTATATAAATTATATTTTTTACTTAATGAATCAAAATGAATTAATTTTCAATTTTAATTAAAATTTTCAAATAATTACCTATTTCATTATTTAGAATAAATTTTTAAAAAAATAAATATCAATATTTATTAAAAATGATATTAAAAGATATTGTCTAAATGCAATATTAGACAAGATACTTTGTAATATATTTTGATATCTTATTTTGAAAATATATAAATAATATGTTAAGATTTTGTATATTTATTAATGACTAAATTTATTACATGCAAAATAAATAAAAAATTAAATAAATGAAATTGTCCAACATAAACTATTTGTAAGTAAATAAAAATAGGATTCTATGTTAATAGATTAGATATGACTTGAGATGGTCATGTAAAACTCTCAAATTGAAATGGTGTTACTTATAATTTAAGAAATAATTTTAAGAAATAATAATTTTGAAAACAAAACATTCAACAAGAAAATTTGACACACATTTGAAAAAATGATGTTCCCATGATTTTATTATTAATGTATTATTTCCCCTATTATTATTATTATTATTATTTTCACTTTTTATTATATGTTAATCATGCTACAATGAAAACGGAAAGCAATGCATTTGAAAACCGATCTACTTTAGAATTTGGATAAAAACATCCCCTATATATTAAAGGAGAAACATTTCGTAATTAATGCATTGACACTATATTTTAATAATATGCTAACGTGTAGTCTTCACAATCATTTAACATTTAATGCGTTCACACACTAAATTTTTTAATTACACTGTAAACAATTTAATGTGATCGCATTCTATTTTGTCAGTCAACTAATATTTTTATTTCATGCATATTATTTTTAAAAAATCATCAAGATTTACATCAACTAAAATGCTAGAATGACAATGTTCTTTGAAATTAAAAGTTCCATTAGGTGATAATCCGCGAAGTAAATAAATTAAAAATAATTACTTATAATTTATCGATATTAAAAATATTAAGAGTCATAATCATAAATAATGCATGTCATATAGTGAAAAATATAACAAAACTGCACATGTTTATATAAGACAAATTTCACTTTTTTAAAAACTTATGTTATTGGTCAGATTTACTGAAGTATAGTTTATAGAAATAAATTTATAAGTGTATAAGATAAAACAAAACATGTGTAATTATGAATATAAGATAAAACAAAACATGTGTACTAAAATAATAAAATATGAAAAGAATAAATTATAAAAAAAAAAAAAAAACTGAAAAAACTATTTCAATGGTCTCTTCAAGAGTAACCAAGTACTGCTTTCAAAGTCTTATAACTTTTATCCTAACCTTTCACATATGTTTCGTTGGCTTTAAGTCAGAGATGAAATTCATGACACTCAATTTATTTCTATTCTAGTTTGAAATTTGTAAACTGTGTTACCGTAGATTAAAGTTTAGTACTCCCACCGTTTCCATTTACATGTCATTATAGAGTAAAATTTTTATTTTTTTTTAAGTGTTGTTTAATAACTTTAATGAAAAATTTATTAATTTTATATGATATTTTATTATTTTATTGGTTGAAAATTGGTTAGGTGTATGATAATGATATTTTTATCTTGAAAATATATAAAATTAAATGATTTTGTGTGTAAAAACCTAAAATGACAACTAAAATGAAATGAAGAGAGCATGATATATATAGTCATAACTGATAGGGTTTAGGCCACAAGAATTGAGCCAATCAAATACTCCATCGCGAGCTTAATAAAAAAATTGTGTGTATAATTTTTAATTAATCATGAAAATTATATATAACTTAACAGTATTTTTTCTATATTAACCGAAAATAGATTGCATTATGTCGATTGAAGATATTAGTTTCTAATAATTTATTTTGTTGCATAAATAACGGCTAAATATAAAATTATAAAAGAGAATCAAGTTAATATAGGATACTAATATTATTGTCTAAAGATATTCAAAAACAACACCAATTCCTCCATTTATTTCTTTCCATTATATAACGGTTGAGCTCCTCAACCAAGTTTTGTAATAATTAATTAAATTAATACATTGATGAAGATTAAATTTAATAATATTAGAGATTGGTGACTAAATTTCGTGTATAATTTTTAATTGATCATGAAAATTGTGTATAAATTAATAGTAACTTTCCTATATTAACCGAAAACGGATTGCATTAAGTTGATTGCATATATTAGTTTCCAATAATTCATTTTATTGCATAAATTATGGTTAAATATAAAATTATAAAATATATCAAGTTAATATAGGAAACTAATATTATTTTCTGGCGAAATTCAAAAACAACATCAATCCCCCCCCCATTTCTTTAAGTTTTAGGGTCAGTTCCCCATTTATATTTTTGCATCATATAATGGTTGAGGTTGGAAGCCAAATTAAATATAGAGAGAGAGATCGTATTGATTTCCTATTTACTTACTTGCATTTTATAACGGCTGAGCTCCTCAAACCAAGTTTTGCCATAATTAATTAAATAAATATATTGATGGCAATTATATTTAATACTTTGTTAATATGTGGTTGAGCCAATAATAAGTTTATATTAGTAAAGTTTTGTTGTGTATTTTCATTTGAGTTAATATAGATATTTTTGATATGATTTCGGAGTTAACTAATATTTCCAAGATCAATTTTATAGATTGATTCTTGCGCATAGATGCTATATTTATTCTCTCAATTTTAGCTTTCCCATAATAAGACTATATTTATGGGAACACCAATAAATATTAGAAATCCGTACTATGAGATGCTATATTTATTCCCTCAATTATAGCTTGCCCATAATTAGAACTATATTTATGGGATCAACAATATATATTATAAATCCGTACTATAAAATATTCAAATTTTATAGTTATAATATCTATCATTATGTTATTTCGAAAATCCATATATGACTCTAATCCATAGGTGAATAATGACATTATATTTTTTTAATATTCACCCAATTTTTGAATAGATAACATATGTTTACACCAAATCATATTATATTATAATATACATGTTAGTAAATATGAAGGGTGTAAATGGTGACATGGGGAACAAAGTAGAATAAGCAATTCCTACTTATTCTTTAAAAATTACACTATTCATAAGTAATATTTGCTGCGTATGATTCCTTATTATTCCTTAAATTTTAAGGAATTATAGAACAAAAAAATTTCTTATCAAAATTAATATGGAAGCAAAATAATAAATATTTCTTTTCATTCCATTTATTTTGTTCCTTGCTTTTCTTTTCTCATTCATTCCTATTCCTATTTTAGTGGTCACCAGTTAGAACCGAACTATTTGAAGGAAAAGTTAGTCAAAATATGGTTGAAACATAGCTAAGTATATATATATATATATATGAAGGAAAAATTATAATATTAGAAATTATAGTACATCTCATGAATCAGTAAATTTAGGTTCTTCAATATTTAAATAACAATTTAAAGGTTCATTTATAAATGGGTTATTGGTAACATAATATATAACATTATATCATAAGGAACATTGGTCCAGTGGCATTGAATTGTAAATAATCTAATAAATTATATCTATTTTCATAAATGGGCTGAGAATGATTGTGAGGTTGCCACATAAGTAATGACAATTTTGTTAATCACAAATGAAGATAAGGTTATTCGTTAAAAATGTTCTTCTTTTAATATATAAGGGATAATTTTGCCGAACTTGACCATGGTTGAGGTTTCAGTTCACAAAAGTAAATGTGATTAGTTATGAATTAAGAAGACTCAAGTAAAAAAACACTATACACGAGTCGGATTTTAAGTTTAGCCAATTATTGATTTTCTTTACGAAGTTTTCATATCATATAAAAAATTAGAAAAATAATCAGATTATTACTTGAAAAAAAAACAAAAATCAGAAAAAAAAAGTTTAAAGGAAATAAAATTTGTGATATTGATTGAAAATATAATTTAGATGCCGAACGAAGATGTCACATTATTTTAAACGCAACTCTAGCCCATTTCACTCGATTGATACTATAGTTTCCAAGACTTTTTACAATAAAATACACGTTTGGTTATAAACTACGTCAATTTTGAAACATGCCCAACAATATTAACACAATATCCAACCATTTTATTATTCTTAAAGTATAATTTAATGATTATGAATGCTAAATAAGTTAAGAATGTTTGTTTTTCATTTTTTTATATTAGTAAAAGAAAATACGTATGAGTAAATATATGGATCCGATGAGCAAAACGAACTAGATTTTAAAGTAATATTAAACACAAACTAAGCTAATTAAGTAATTAATGGATCAAAAAATTTAATATCTAGATAGCTGGACTCAAATCTAATACAAACAAAACTATTTTAGATGATATCAAAATATCTAATTCATAATTATATATTTCAAGATATATTAATTATTTTAAATTTCAAATCTATTAGGTATTCAAAAATATTAAAATATATCATAATTATCAACATAATCACAAGTAAATATCTAAAAATAACAATAAATGTTCAGAATACTGATAATATTTATTTGTTCTTACCCAAATATTTAAATTGAACTAATTTTTATGCAAATTAAATATTTAGTCCTATATTATTCAATTTTTTATGTTTTAAATTATTTTATTTTCGGATTTTAAGTATATTTGGATTTTTTTTTTTGAAAATACCTAATTAAAATAAAAATCTAAACTCGAATCTAAATCGAATCCAAATTGATGCTAACCAAATGTAAACCAAATTTTGTAAATATTTGAATAAGATCTAAACATCTAACTTGAAAAATCTGAATTTTTAATAAACTAACTGAATTCGAATAGATATAAGAGTATTAATCCTTAAAAATTAATATGATAAATCTATAAGTACAATGCCTAATAATATAATTAATAAATTATTTTGCTCTGCGCAGAGCGCAAGTTACTACCTAGTGCGGTAATTAAAACAGAAGCAATTTTATTGCAAACCACTGAGTATCAAGTAATTGATAGAGTTGGTTACACTATAAGAAATATTTTGTCTTTGTCTTACATAATAAGGCATATTGCACATGCAACACATTTTTTTTGTGGATCAACGGTAGATTATGGACAATTTTGCCTTTAATGTACTTTTTGTGTGGATGGATGATGTGTGGACGAGCGATGCGTGAACGAGAGATACATGAATGTGTGATGTGTGGCTGAATAGTGTGCGAACATGCAATGTGTGGACCGTTGATCTTGGGATGGTGTCTATTTTAGCAGATTACTTTCTCAAAATAATCAAACTGATAGCATAATTTGTTCTATCTAGAGATTTCGATTTCATCATCTTTGCTGATCATTTAATCGAGAGTTCAATAAAGAGAGATGAACAAGCTCCAAAAATATAAGTGTGAAATGTGGACAGTTAGTTGTGAACACAAGTTTATTATGTGTACACTACAATAAATACAAATACAATTCCAAGTGCAGCTTCGATAATATCATCAAAAGGTCAGTGATATCTAATGATTTTATTGGCTTTTAGCATCCCATTATAATGCATTTTTATAATTAGATTGCATATTAGGTATATGTATATTGCATTAGAGTATTCATTTGCATATAACATGGTTTAAATTCAGAACTGGAAGTTTATGGTGAAAATCAAGGGAAAAAATCACATTTCAAGACTGTGGGGCCGTTTTGTAAAGAAGCAGAAGTTAGGGACATGTGTTGCAAATACTCAAAACTCCATCATTGGAGATCACGAGCTTTCTCTTCTCCGGACTGAGCTTGACAACGAGATTGAAGTGATGACTCCCGAAGGCTATTTCGGAGCTTCCAAGGCGGATCCTTATGAGGAAGAAGAAGTTCATGGTGGTTGAGAAACTTTTGCGGAGGTTTGTGGCGAAGTGAGACGAGCCGTGGTGGTCGGGATTGAGACACGACCACGGTTCTGGTGTGGTCATGGCTTAGAGGAGAGCTGAGGTGGTCGGGATTGATTATTGGAGCACCGGCGAGTGTAGACACGGCGGAGAAGTGGAGTCCACGGCTTAGAATCGCGACGTTGCCTTAGACGGCTCTGGTTCTTCTCGACATGCGTCATGACGGATATTTTGTTGCAAAGGAGGGGAATCTGGGTATAAATTAGGGCAAAATTGAAAATTTGGGAACTTGAATTAACCTCTACTGTGAGAAAGGGAGAAAATCGTTTTTTTTTTAATCAAGAGAAGAAGACAACGAAAAACAAAAAGAGAGAAAAAATAGGTGTTTGAAGGATACAATTCACAATTTACAATTCAAAAGTTTGTGGCAAGTGAAATATGTTTCTTAGACCTTCTCTAATGTATTCTCCTATTTTTTTCATCTAAAATAAAAGAACTCTATAATAGGGATAAATTTGTCTCTAATATATTCCTCAATTTTCTCCTCTAAACAAGAATATTCTTGATAGATTCTTTTTTAAGTTTACAAATAATACTTTTTATTTGTGAAAGTTAAAAATTAACCCAATTTATTTTAATATTTTATAAAATTATGATATTATTTACATTAAATATTTATTTACAAATTAATATGTAAATAATAATAATTATTATTTTTTTAACAATATATTTCATTAAGAAATATTTATGTTTGGTTATAATTGTTAAAGTAAAAAGTTAAAAGATCATTTTGTAAATAAAAAAGTATGTTTCTATTATAGAGGAATGTTATTTCTTCTTCTAAATATAGAGATGAAAATAACAGTTTCTATTTTAGATGAATAAATAAGGTAAAGATGGAGTGATTTTAACTCTAAATACTATTATAGAGGTGAAAATAGGGAAGGGTTGGAGATGCTCCTAATGATATTTGAAAGTGAAAATGCGTCTAGAGATGTAAGAATTCATATTTGATTACAAAACTATGTTTTGAACTAAAAATCAAACAGTAAAAGACAAAGAGACAATTAAATTTATTTTCGTTCTTTTGGCTCCAATGGTGAGTGTCTGTCCTGCCCCACACCGTTATGAATAATAACAAAAATGTCTATATATATCTATGTATCTATATGTATCCTAGTTTTCATCATCTATAACTTCAAAATTTTATCCTAGTTTTAATTATGATCAACACATCTGACTTATTATGGCGCATATATTTGCTGCATTTTTTTGATAAATATATATATGCTGAATTTGCTGTTTAAAATTCATGTTATGATGTCCAATAACTCAGATCAGAATTCACGTCCGTTTAAAAAAGGAAATTTGCAGATTCTTTCCACCCCCATCTATACTATTAAACAGAAGACTTATTTTGAGATACCCTTTTGTTTCAATAATATTTATAATTCTCTGCCACTGGGTTATTTCTATGTTTTTCTATTTTTCTTATATTAAATCAAATTAAAAAATATATATTTGTAACAACCAGTCGAATATACAATTTACCTTGAATTCACACTTAATTACTTCTTCATATATTAGCCAAACAAACACAATCATTTGTGAACAGATTGGAGAAGGAAGATTTTTATGGGTTCTATTTTAAAATAGCAGCAATAGTTCTTTTAAAAAAAGAACCGACATGCTTGAAGGGAATCTACTGTGCTATCTTCTGATCTTTTTTTTTGGAAAAAACTATCTTCTGATCTTCCCCAAACAACATGTGAGTTTTATTTTTATGAGATTCTATTGTGTTAATCTGCTAAGCAGTGTGGGTGGTTGATTTTGATTTTTTTTTTTGGGTTTTAGTTTGACGGGTTTTAGAAAGAAGTTGTATTGATGGTGAAGTTTTATTTTCAAATAAGGTGTTATGGTTGCTGATTATTCTCATGCTATGAGTTGAAGGAGAAAACTGATTTCACTATGAAAGCCACAGACTGGGTATATACATCTTAGTCTACATTATTAATTTTTATTTTGATCGTCTCGGTATGGTTTAGCTTGAACATATGTCTTTCTTTTCATGTTGGTTTCATTTTTTTCTTTCTCTTGCATCAATCTTCTCATTAACCATGTGATAGGGAAGGTAATGTTTTACATACCATGGGATTTTCTTTTGGATAAAATATATAATCCTTTTTATAAAGCATTAATATAATTACATTTAAAAAAAAGTTAGGAATATAATTTACAAGAAATTCTATAATCTTTTTTTTAACAAAACAGCTTACATTAGAATATACTTTTTAGGAATATTTAAATTATCAATTTTAACAATATTAAACTTGGATACTGTTATCATTAAATATTTTGAACAGAATTTAAAATTTAAGATCGATATTAAACAATATAAATTATATAACAAATATTCCTAAATATATGTTTAACCATTACTATTACCATTGATTATTTTGAATAACAAAATCTATATATGCTAAGATTTAAATATCTTTAAATTACTTGTAGAACAATATAAAATATTTGTTACTGAATGTTTATTTTGTATAACTAAATCTCGCCTAAAGTTATATATATTTCAAAATTTCCAAAAATATATGTTTAACTATCTCGGTTACTATTGATTATCTTCAACAAAAAATGTGTAGTAAAAAAATTTAAATATCTTTGAATTACTTGTAGAATAATATTTAGTATTTATAATCGTAATAAGATTTAAAGACCTTTGAATTATTTGTTGAAAATATTTAATATTTAAAACCTATCATAATAAAATTTATATATCTCTGAATTACAAATACTTTCCATACTTCAATATATATATTTTTTACTCCCTCCATACGTCTAATAAAATCAGTGTCTTTATTATAACATTTCAATATAGGGAGTTAAACACATAAAATCAACTAGAACTTGACCCGCTCGTCCGAGCAGATATTTATTTTTACTAATTTATATTTAATTTATGTATTATATAAATTGATTACTTATAAATTACAATGTAAATGAATATAAATTCATAATTATATTTTAATCATGATTTTTTATTTGGGTAAGAGTATAAAAATATGAAAATTGTGTATACCTTATCATGTCTTATTATTTATTTATGGCTAGGTAGAACATAAAAATAAGAATATAAATATATATTGTATATACTAAATCAAAGATTAAATGAGTTTTATAGAATTTTATTTATAAATAAGCTAAATTATAGAAAAAAAATTTTTCCTTCTATAAAAAAGGAAGGAGCATGATTTTTTAACAAATGATTCATTTTTATAGTAAAAATTATTTTTAAATATTGTGTGTGTCAAAACATAATATTTTGTTGAAAATACAAATAGTTGTTCATCAAAAATAGGCAAACATTTAACAATAAATCCTAAGAAAATACAAACAAACATATGAATGAAAATTTTACATTAAATTCAATAAAAATATAGTGGTACATGTAATTTTATTTATATTTATGAGAATTAAAAAATCAGAAAAAGGAAAAAAAAAAAGAAAAACAATGTGGGGGGGGGGGAGTGAGCATAAAGACAAATATAATTTGCATTGTTGTGTAGTATTGATATGATGTCTTTCAAAAAAAATGTATGAACAAGTAATAATAAATTTAATTTAAGAAGTATTTTATTAATTTTAGAAAGAAAAAAAAAAGAGAAGGCATAAAGTAAGGAGTGATTGTTACTATATAAATTTTGAAAAAGATAAAAGAAAACTTAAATATAGGTTCAGTTAACATTTCACTGGCATTGTTGTGTACATAATTTGCATAACTCAAGGGTAATTTATTTATTTTATTTCTCTTTTAATAGATTAAATTATTATTTTAATGTATTATTCCTAAATCAGAACATTCGTTACTTAATTTTTTATTTTTCTTTAATTGCGAACCAATCTAATTATGATACTTAATTAATGATAATTTGAAAAAATAAATAAATTATTTCATTCACACTGTATTTCTTAGAAATATAATAATATATAATTAGTTATATAATAAATGGTATATGTATCATTATTTATGAAAACGATATTTATTTATAAAAAGTAAAAATAAACACCCACTCAGACGATGCTTATTAAAATAGACTTGGTGATATTTTATAAATAACATAGAAAAATTAAGTTTTACAAGGATAACTGCATAGGCAGTGTACGATTCCTCCTACGCACGTGCCATATCCTCCATTAGGATGCCTAAGTTTACACTGCACCATACAATGTTTAAGACCACAAATTCCTGGTTCTGGAAAATAATCATGACACAATTCTTGTCCTTCTGACTCCTTCACCGTCCCTAATCATAAATATTGAAAACATGCATTAGCATCATCTTAATTATTTTGTTATAAAAAGTACAAAGGTTATGAAAAATTAAATATCATCAATAAAACAGAGAATATGTATATATTAATTATTTTTAATATAGTTAAGTCTAAAACAAACCTAAAACAAGAACAACCATGAAAATAGCAAGAATGGTGGTTTTAGCCATTTTTTTATGAAACAACAAAAAAATGAAAACTTTAAAATTGAGAACAAGTGATGAAGTTCTGTTGCATGTATGAGTATCTTATATATAACAAATTAGATGTGTACATGTTTACGAAAGTACCACAATTTTAAAAATATAGAAAAAAATAAGAGTCAACTTGTGATTAGCCGGCCCTGACTAGATGCCTCATAGGGTGTTCAAGTCATGGAAACAAATCGGAAAATATTTAAAATTAATTAAAACTGATAGAATTTAGAGTAAGGTATATATAAGCGACATAAGTCAATATACATCCATGATCATCAGTTGAATTTAATTTTTTAAATTTCCAAGCTTTATAGAAATTGTAGAACATATTAGAATGTTGGTTTAAGTATGATGGTCTAGATAAAGATTAATTGTCAGTGTGACGTGTAATTTGATTTGAGATGGAAATATGAAGTTCACCCTCTTGAAAAGGTGCGTTACAGGATTTACTCAAAACCAGTAAAATAGAAAGAACCAATCTGGTCAAATATATAATTTAATAGACGTTTGACTTAAAAGAATGTTGTTGTTTTTTTAACACTAGAGATTTATTAACATACCAAAGATCCTAAATACCAAGACAGCAAGTACCAAACCTCTGGAGACAAAATCCCTAAGAAATAAGGAGACAAAGCCCTAACCATGGGGTATCAGCACACATAAACTGATAATAACCTAGGACCTAAAGAATATTGTTGGGTTTTTTTTGTGTTACATTTATACTATTATTTGAAAAGTAAAATTTTTGATTTGTCAATATCTTCATAGTTTTAGATGGTTTTTTTTATACGTCATGTTTTTATAATTTTATAAATAATCTTTTACATAATTAAAACAAATTTCTATTAATAATATTTTATTTTTAAAAATTAAGATAATTCTTATGTATTACTTTGTTATCTCAAAAATATATTTCCTATTATAAAATTTAACTATACTATTATTTGAGAAGTAAACTTTCTGATTTTTCAACTTCTCCAAGATTCTAAATTTGCTGATTTGTTAGTTTTTTCATGATTTTAGGCTGATTCGTTAGTTTTAAATAATTTGAAGTAGATCGGTAACAATTTGAATATCTTTAATAAATAATTATATAATTCATTATTTAACTTATTATAAATTAATATTATTAAAAATCACATAAAATAAATGGAAAACGTGTTTTAAAAATAAAAAAATAATTCCATGTATTTATCTTGTATTTATCTACATCTTTATTTATTATCTGTCAATTTTTATTAATTAATAGTATATGTACAAATATAATAATCAAATTTATCATTATTCTGAGATATTTAAAATAGTTTTACAACAAATATAAATAAATGTCACAGAATATTTTTATTGAATTTCTTTTAGTATTAAAATACAAAAAAAAATATAAGAAAATAACGATAATGATTTAAAATAAAAATATTGATATCGTTATCCAAACATAATGATTCAAATCAATAAAAGTTAAAATTTAAGAAAATGAAATATTTACAGTATAAACTTAATGTTTTATTTAAAATTTTTGATCTTTAACAAGTATATTTATTAATAAATATTTACAAAAAAATATATGCGGGCAAAACATCTAATTTACATGTATATATACTTTTCAACCATTTATTGTTATTGCTATTCGTGCTCCAACTAAATCAAAAGCAATGTATTTGAAAACCAATCTATTCAGCCACCAAGTTATGATTTAATCAAAACATGGGGGTAATTAAAACGGAAGCAATCTAAACTCAGATCATCTCCAAAAGTGCAAATGAAAATAGGGTCACGTGACTCACGTCGTTCCTTTATGTGAGGTTGGTTTTTATGGTTTGCTTTAGGCCACCAATTTCAAAATGACACTCATTAACATTTTAAACCTTGAATTTATTTAACTAGCATATTAAACATTCAATTTGGCTTTTGTATCACAAAAAACCTTCGAGTTGGCTTACTTATTCATCAAGTAAAAATTATGACTTGTTAACCTATAATAATAGGTCACATATTGATTTTTTATTTAGTTAATAAATATAATTAACAATAAAAAATCCAAATAAAATTAGAAAAGTACAGAAAAATTCTAAAATTGAGTTTAATAAAAATCAAAATACTTTCTCAAAATTTCAAAGTTTTTAAATTGTAAATTTTGCAAGCTAAAAGTTTTTTAAAAAAAGAAAAATCATATAAAAGCTATTAAATATTCTCACAAAAATAAATAATTTTAAACATTAGGTTGGGGGGGACTTTAAAAATGTTATATAAATTAGTATGCACAATAATAACTTATATTAACATTTTTTATATTTTATAATAACTTAAATATTTTGTTTTAAAAAAATCATATAAAAACTATTAAATATTCTCACAAAAAATAAATAAATTTAAACATTATCACCATTCACATGAACACTCTTTGTCATATCATCATTAAGAATAACATAGTTGGTTATATCGATAATGATAATAGTGTCAAAAATCATTGTTATCTATATATAATAAATTATCATGTTAAAGATATAAAAAAAATTAAATGCTTCAAAATTTACAAAACATTATTATTAATTATGATATGAGAAAAACACTCCTTTTAGTGGAGCTATATCCACATTGTTTATTTTTAAATAACATTTAAGAGCTTTATATAATTTTTGTAAAAAAATTACGTTCTTATTTCAAAAATTTCATTTACAATAAAAACAAAAAAAACATGTAAATTCTGAAGAAAATATTTTGATTTTTTTAAATTACGATTTTTGAATTTTCTGTACTTATTTTTTATTATTATCTTATTTTTTGCAAAACTTACATTTAAAAAATGAAATTTTAAGAAGATATTTTGATTTTTATTAAATTCAATTTTAGAAAATTTTCTGTAATTTGCTAATTTTATTTAGCTTTTTATTGTTAATTGTTTTTATTAATTAAATAAAATAAAAAAATTAACATGTGACCTACTATTGCAGGTTATCAGGTCACAATTTTAACTTGATGAACAAGTAAACCAAGTTAAAGGTTTTTTGTGATACAAAAGCCAAGTTGAATGTTTAATATGATAGTTGAATAAGTTCAAGGTTTAAAGTGTTAGTGGGTGCCATTTGAAAGTTTTTTTATGCTATTTTTTTTTTAAATAATGGGCCATTTAATTAAATCATAACTAATTAAAAAGCTTGTAACTATGGGTTTTTCGTGACCAATTACATAAGGGTTTCTGGTCACACGTGTCAGCACATGCCATCCTCCGCATCAATCTCATCGCCTTCTTCTGTAGCTATTCTCTCATCCCAAACTATATCTCCAGCTTCACTCTCAAAACTCCCAAACTCTTTCTTCTTCTCTGTTTTCTTCCCGGCGACCCTGCAATTTCATCAAAGGTAGCTTCGATTTTCCTTTTTAGTAGATTTCAATTTTTTAATTGTTTTTGTGTAAACGATTTAGTTTTTGGGTTTTGAACAGGGTGTTTGTGCTGTTTTGTTCGTTGTAGGTGGGTTTGTTCAGTGGATCCTTGCATTTTTGTGGAGCTTCAAGGCCTTTCTCGAAGTAAAGATTCATCCCAAACTATATCTCCACTTAAGTACATTTATATACTTAATATATTGGTTAAACATATTTAAATAATTAGAGTAGAAGCACTTTATTTCGAATTTTAATCCGAATTTATGCCAATGTTTAACCAAATCATTTTCAGATGTTGATGCATTTGTCTATCACAAATTTTAATCCGAACATCCATTAATTGGTGATATTTGTAGGGGTATCTGTAGAATACGTGAAATCAACATGTGAACTCCCGTTGTGTTTTTATTGGAACTCTGAAACATCATACTGAGTGCTTCCATCTCGTTCGTCTTCTACTATCATATTATGGGGAGTATGATACATGCTCACTTAATCTTTCCAATTTTGACTTTATCCCAAAATATTGCTGGATTTTTAACAATGGAAAACCAAACTTGCAAGACTCCCAAATCAAGCTCGACATCTTTTCAAACAGCTTCTTTATGTTGAGATAATAAAGTTGCTTTCGGTCCTTGTGGTAGTGGAATATGTTGGATAAAAGTTGTCCATTTAGGATATATATCATATGTAAGATAGTAACCCATATGATATTGTCTTCCATTTACATAGTAATTAACTGGAGGAGCTTGACTTTTTATTATGTCATAAAAACAGGTGAACGACTTTTTATTTTGTCATAAAAACAGGTGAACAATCAAGAACATTGATATTATTTAAGGTATATGGAGGTCCAAAAAACGTATGTCATAGCCATAGATCATACGAAGTAACCGCCTCTAAAACGATTGTGGGTTTCCCCGAACCACGGAAATATCGATTCCAAGCGGTGGGACAATTCTTCCACTCCCAATACATACAGTCGATGCTTCCCATCATCCCAGGAAAGCCACGATACTCTCCAATATCAAGTAGACGTTGAATATCAGTCGGTGTTGGTCTTCTTAGGTATTCATAGCCGAAAAAATTATTATTCCTTCGACAAAATTTTCCAAACATGACCGAGTAGTAGTTGAACCGAGCCGGAGGTATTCGTCAACCACATCAGCCACAAAACCATATGCCAATACATGCATAGCTGCTGTACATTTTTGAAGTGTAGAGAGACCAAGCCTTCCGAGACCATCTGGTCTTTGTTGAAAGAAATCCATTTCATTGGAGAGTCGTTCAACAATTTTCATGAACAACGGTTTGTTCATTCTAAATCGCCGGTGAAATAGATTATCAGAATATATTGGTGTTTCACTGAAATAATCATTCCACAGACGAATACTGCATGCTTCTTGATTTTTTCGATATAGGCTCGTTTTTTCCTTCTTCTCCTTTCTTCTTGTTGATCACTATTATTATTGACAAGATTTCGAACGTTTGATTAAAATATTGATCCAATGTTTCATCTTCTAAATCCTCAAAAAATTCATTATGAGAAGAGGATGTTATATGTGAATAAAATGGAGAATGAGAGGCGAGAACAAAACGTAGAATGAAAAGTTGAGTTGGTGATAATAAGAGGTGAGAAGAAGATTACATATTGGTGAACTTCGAAGTATGAGAAGCAGGCAAAGATGAGGTGTTGATAATGAGAGGTGAGAACAATACGTAGAATTAGAAGATCAGTTGGAGATAATAAGAAGTGAGAAGAAGTGTGTGAAATATGTGAACTTCTGAACTTGTTTATATAATGAGAAGAACACTTGTTTGTGACACATACAAAATATCCATGCTATACTAGTTGACACAATACATGACAGAAGACAACTTGTTTGTCCGTGACACACTACAAATTATTATTATTACATGACATACAACAGTTGTTTCAATAATGGTACCGCCTGCTTCACAATGAGACAAGAACAAAAAAGAACAGAAGAGACGCTTGCTTAAATAATGGTACACGTGCTTCAAGGGGAGACAAAAACAGAAGAGCCACTTGCTTCAATAATACAAAAGAGACACTGCTCTCACTCCGTGATGCGGCCAAGAACATGAGACACTGCTCTCACTCCGTGATTCTGACCTGAAAAAAAAGACCAAGAACATGAGACCAGGAGCAGAATTAACTAGAATACAACATTTAAATATCCAGACAAGAACATAAGCTTTAAATTGCTGTCTACAATATGTATCCAACTAATTAAGCAACAATCCTTTTCCAGAACGCACCAGCTCTTTGCTTGTTACCCACAACCGGATATTTTCTTGTGTTCAACCAAGCGCTTATGAGGACGACATCATCGACTGACGTCCATGTCCTCCTTCCTTACACTCTGGAGGAGGCTCTTGTTCAATTGATTGACTGCTAAAGAGAGAGACTCGGGAGGAAGAAACTTCGACACTGTCTTGAACACTGTCTTGAACATAGCCAAAGACAGTGTATTGCTGACTATTGAGAAGGTCAACAAATTTTGGGAAGGGGTTATTTGAATTGAAATCCATATCCGAGGAGTAGAAGAGCGAAAGAAAAGAAGTTTGTTTTGAAAAGAACGAGATAGATTGAAGAGAAAAAAAAAGAATTTTTTTTAATATAAGAGAAGAAGGATGGAAGCATTGATCACCATTGATCAACGCTTCAACACCCAACCATTTGGAGTGGACAGTTATCTAACCCATTTATCTAACACATTAATCACACATCAACATTCATTTCTATCTAACTTCTACCTCCATTTATTACCTAAAATACTGTTAATTCTATCACTAACCACGACATTAATTACCGAAAGTTTAATTCAAACCAAAGCACAATCAATTTCCAGACACACTCTCAATTCACAATATTTATTTATCAAACTTTAAATCTATGTAAGACTATCAAAGACGTGTGTGTTACCTTTATTCCCATTGTAGTGAAACCTTGATGTTTCTTGACCCGAACCATCCTAGATGAAGGTTGATGTCCTCTTGATCCGAACCATCTTAGACAAAGACTTATTTGCACCCGACCATCCTGATCCGAACCATCTCAACACACAAAGACAAACACAAACCAAAATAGATTAGAGATAAATTATACGAACCAAACAAATCAAGATAAGAGACATCAACACACATATCATATGAAGCAAACAACTCAAAATAACAGAGGAAGACCACAATCTAAAACTTCATCAATCGAAAGATTCAGACATAAAAAAGAGAAATACTCTGAATTATTTGCACATCTTAATCCGAACCATCTCAATACACAAATAAAAAACCCATATCAAAATGGATCGGAGACCAATTATATGAAGCAAACAAATCAACAAAAGAGACATCAAGCCACATATCAATTGAAAGATTACGACATAAAAATAAAAATACTCTGCTTTACCTTTCGCTTCGTCGAATTCAGTCGTGGAGAGAGAGAGGTTTTCCACCGTCGAGGAGCGCCATCAAGTCACCAAGAGATACGCCGTCATTCTTTGCTGAGGATAGATGAAGAAAGAGATACTGAGTGGTGGAGGAGAGGTAAAGACATTGCCGTCGTCGATCAGATAGGACACAATCGACGAGGAGAGGTTGAGAGACACCGACTACTGCAACCAATCGGTGAGAACTCGACAAACACTGGTGGATTCGACGACGAGAGGTGGAGAGACACGATTTCGTCTATGAAAAGGAGAAAGAGAGAGGGCGACTGCTTTTGTCTCGAGAGAGAGAGAGGTCTAGCCAACAACAGACACGTGTCCCAGAAGCACCACTTCTTCTAACCCTTTTTTAAGCAGCGTGGCTTCACATTAATCTCATTTTCTTTTTTTTTTTTAAATCCTAATTAAACTAAGGCACCCCCTTAAGCAATCAGGTTGAACATGGTCTAAATCCCACATTGGAAGTTAGATAAAGAAAAAGTCTGATATATAAGGAGATGTCCAACTCTAATAGTATGAAGACTTTTGGAAAGGAAACCAAAAAGTAAATCCATACGGGGCAACTTCTTAGGTCCAAAATGGACAAGATCATAATAGTCGAATAATATAGATTTGGACATGGGATTTCACAATCCCCAACAATTGGTATGAGAGAGGCTTTACAAATATCTGTAAGAAGACTAAAATACCCTCATGATGAATGGAAAGGGATCCTTCAAGTAAGAGAAGGAGGTCGTGGCAGAAACTGTCACAAGATCATGGAACCTGTGATGTAGTGGGAGAAACACTCTCAAAGGAAGCTCTGCGATTACTGGTACAAAGTGGAGCCAGATGATTCGCCAAAGGAAAACACACGAGATGAATGTGATCCTTAGTTTGAGTGGGAGAATGTGAGATATCAATCTACACACCACATTGGAAGTTAGACAAAGAAAAAGTATAATATATAAGAAAATGTCCAACTCTAATAGTATGAGACCTTTTGGAAAGGAAACCCAAAAGTAAATCCATGCGGACCAATTTCTTTGGTTCAAAATGGACAATATCGTACTAATCGGAAAATATAAAGTTGGACACGGGATTTCACAATCCCAACAAATGTGATATATCAATCTAAGTCCCACATTGGAAGTTAGAAAAAAGAAAAAATCTAATATATAAGGAGATGTCCATCTCTAATAGTACGAGACCTTTTTGGAAAGGAAACCTAAAAGTAAATCCATGCGGGGCAACTTCTTAGGCCAAAGTGGACAATATCGTACTAATCGGATAATATAGATTTGGACATGGGATTTCACAATTTCAACAATTGGTATCAGAGCGGCTTGACGAAGATCTGCAAGAAGACTAACATACCCTCATGATGAATGGAAAGAGATCGTTCAAATAAGAGAAGGGGTTGTGGCAGAAACTGTCAGAAAATCAAGGAACATGTGATGTAGTGGGAGAAATACTCTTAAAGGAAGCCCTGCGATTACGGGTACAAGGTGGTGCCGAAGATAATTCACCGAATGACACACACAAGATGAATGTGGTTCTTAGTTTGAGGGGGAGAATGTGAGATATCAATCTAAGTCCCACATTGGAAGTTAGACAAAGAAAAAGTCTAATATATAAGGAGATGTCCAACTCTATTAGTACGAGACCTTTTAGAAAGAAAAACCAAAATTAAATCTATGTGGGCCAACTTCTTAAGCCCAAAGTGGACAATATTGTATTAATCCTCGCCATTGCTCAAATCCTTCTCAACTCTTAAAGAAGATACAAGTAATACTCCATAACTTGGACATATTCCATAGTATGTCGTTGATGTTTGTCATCTTTCTTCAAATGTAATTCTTCCTCGGCCCAAAATATAATTGCGCGTAGTATTTTGATAACCAATCCACCCCCAAAATCACTTTGTGATGTTCCAAAGGAACAACTAGCAGGTCTGCCGGATATACCATTGATCCCACGTTGATCGGAATCCTACGTACACGGCATAAAGGTTACGGTTTACAAGGGTTGTAATCAAAACACCTACCTTTACTCTAGTAAAGGTTCCCTTAAAACTCGACACTACCTCGGGTATCACAAAGGTATGTGTGGCACCCCAGTTGAAGAAAACATGCACATCAACTCCACCAACACACAATGTTCCAAACCAATATCCATTCCATATTTTATGTTTCATGCATCAAATTCACATAAACAAGCGATGAGTTAAAGCCCTACTAACCTGTGATCGGGCCCTGGTGTGGATGTTGCTGTTCGGGCTTTCCTAATTCTAAAGCATTTACTTGCTTTCCAACTGCTTGGCGATTTGGGGCTGGTTCAATCGCTAGTCTAGTGGGTGGTGCTGGAAGAGTAAACTTTCTCTTATGGGGGCAACTGCTGGCAAAATGTCCTTTTTCACCACACGCAAAGCAAATAATATAATCAGGAGCTTTCCTTCCCTGGCTATATGGACAATTGCTAGCAAAATGTCATGTATCACCATAGTTGTAACATATATATGTGCCATTCTTAAATCGTCCGTCATTTTTTCCTCGGCCTCTTCCTCGATTAATTTGTCCTCGACTGTTGATTTTCCTTATTCCCATATCCTCATCTCTTCGAGATCGCTCTGCTGGCTTGAGCATGGCTTTCTCCTTTGCCATACCTTCTTCAACATTTACCGTTGTCTCCGCCAATTTATAAAGGCTATGAAATTTCACTACTTGTAATCAGCTAGCTAAATCTGCTCGTCATCCTCTTATAAACCTTCGTATTAGCGCGCCTACATTCTTTGGTCCATAAGGAGAATATTTCCTTAGCCTTGTAAACGCCGCTTCGTATTCCCTGACTTTTCGGTTACCTTGAGTTAACTCAAAGAATTGAATCTCCAGCCAGTTTTTTGCTTCAGGTGGGAAGTATTTCCGCTCAAATTTCTTTTTAAAATTTTTCCAGTCAATCTCTTTTCCCATATAATATTCGTCTACATTACCCCACCAATCAGAAACATTTTGGTCAAATAGTATATTGCCACATCCTTCTTGAAATTTTCAGGGCAGTGGATATCCCGAAAGTTTTTCTCCAAATTCCTCAACCACATGACCATCTTCAGGTACTCAGGAGGAGAGGATGATCGTCGCTCTGATGATTCACCAGATCGCTGATCAAGTCTATCTAGCAGACCTTGTACCAACAATATAAGAGGATACGAACTCTCTGTTGTCCTCTGTTCTTGCCTACCATGTGGCTTGGGTGTCCTTTCTCGATGCCTAAACCCAGATTTTCCTCCCCTTGGATTATAAGTTCTTGCATAATTCTGCCTTAGTCCATGCATATCAGGTACTTGATTCCTCTATCTTTAATTATCATATAGTTCGTTTTGCTCATAGCCCAAATGTGAATCAGTCGGATTTCTCCCGGTCGACTCATTTTCATGCTCATAATCATTGTTATTCCATTGTGCTATCACAGAATCGCTTGATACCTGAAGGTCCGAGTACCCTCTTTGGTGTTTATAACTAGGATGTCTATATCCTGGTGGTGTCATCATTGGTTCCTCGCTCCTTGTAAGTCTTAGAAACATACTGCATCACAACCAAGGGTAAGTCCCAATCCATCTTATCTAACAGAAGAAGCATGTTGGTTTCCTATTTTACTTTTTATGACACCTTTGACTCGATAAAACACTGAAAACAGGTTCCCAAGTGAGCATAGTGATTCATGCTTTGATACTACCTTAGGTTTGTAACATCCCCGATCTAAACTACGTCAAAGTCAATTAGTTTGTCATGCACCAATCAAACAAGAACATGCACAACAAACTAAAGAATTTTAATTGGATCGTAGATGTTACTACCACGTGCTTAAACATTTTACCCGAGATTTTCATTTCTGATCCGAAATCCCAAGATCAAATGTCCAAGATCGGTTTCCTAGCGATTTCAAATTAAGGCTTTACAATCCAAATTTGAAACCGTTAGTTAGTTCGTCTCGGACTAAGACTAGTATCATATGGAATCCAAGCATTTAACAAACCATTTTTTTAATTCATAACAACATCAAAACATTATACATGATCGGCCAATATTCAAACCCATATCTTACATATTACAAAACGTACATGTTTTTCAAAAGGTAGCAAATCAACACCAACAGCTTTGTGCTCCTCTGATCCAAAATGGAACCTACTACGGGTAACCTGCAAAACAAAGAGTCTAATGAGCAACTAATTTGCTGCGCGAGTCAGGTTTCCTAACAACTATTTACCCCCCCCCCATTATGCATCAAAATCAAGCAACAACAGTAAGAAATATGCAATGCAAATATAAAACAATCACGTAAACAAGCATCCACTCTTCACGAGTGGTTAGATCATTATAGATCATCGAGGACTGCCTCTCGCCAGTGGTTCCTATCTCGATACAAATTCCATAACACATCCCTTCTTGCCCCCATTGACTTTAAACACAAAGTCTAGAAAGTCGCTGGCCCGGATAACACACTTGCCACATCGTCATGCAGCTACACGGTCGAGGGTAGCTAGCCCTATCACACGTGTCTTTGCATCCTGTCCGGAACTAATTTTGGGAAGGCCTCAGACAAGGCACGGACCTTGAGTGGACTTACGGTTTCCCCGTTAAGACATTATCAAACATGGTATATTATCTGAGCCGAGGCCCAGAAATATATTGCAGTGACACAAGTATATTCAACACAAACATTAATGTAACACAAACATGTTATACCCCTCGAGTCAAGGCCCAAACGATATAACTCAATTTCTTTCATAAACATCAATCACTATATATCTAAACGCGCCACCTAGCAATGCATCAGCCAATACTCTTGTTTTGTAGGCGTTAACCGCACACACAACAATCATAATCCATAATTGATACTGACTTCAACACTTCGGTCAAATTTTCTGACTGCAATTGCTCTTATCTTGCGGTCAGTTTCGCTTTAAGCTTCTATCAGAAAAGTTTTAGAACTTTAGAAATCTAAACACAGGAAGAATCGAGAAAGAAGAGCTATCTAAGTTATAACTAAAGAAGAAAATAAATTAAAATCAAAGCTACTTAAAAAAAAAGCTAAAGACGAAAAAATTTATCTTAAGGCTCGGAATTCGCTCAGACTTCTATGGTTCGGGTTCGTGGGTATGGGAAAAAACTAAGGAGGGGTGGGGTATTAATAGGCTGGAGGTGTCTCAGTCTCACCAGCCAACCAATAGGAGAAAGCTTGGTGTCACAGCCACAAATTTGGCCAATAAAACCAAGTTTTGTGGCCAGCCACCAAACCATCCAATAGGAATGAGGCAAAACCTGAATGAAAGTGGATAATTCAGGGAGTGACACACGTCCAGATGCTTAAGGAGGCAAGCAAGCAGCTGCTTCCTCTGGAAGCTTCCGGACATGCTAAACACCTCGTAAATGGACTTGAATAGACCTTGTTCAATCTCGAACGTGTTGTAGGCTGATCCGGACTGGAGGGACTGTTTATTGTTGATAAAAAACTTAGATTTCTTAGACCAAAACATTTCTAAAATAAATCTAAGGTCATTTCTATCTTAAAGCTCTATAATAAATTTTCGATTAATTTCTCGTTTTAGGCCGAATTGCGAGCATATTTAATCCACTAAATTTTCTAAAAAAATTTAATTCTTCAGTTAAAAAACCATTCTAAGAATTCCTAAAATTCTCCAATGTACCTTGGGATCCACAACTATCCACGAGAATATATCAAATCCAGTTTCCATTGCTTGAGTAAATTTTTTTTGGATGTTACATAATTTTCTTTGTCTGTGTTTTGCTCTTTAAACGAGAGTTATTACATTGGGTATTCCTGAAGTTACAGCCATATCAACAACAATTTGTTGTCAAAAGAACTTCACAGAAGATTTCACGTAAATAATATGTTCCTTACAAGATTTTGGACCGTTAGCTGACAAGCTTCAGCTACATGCAACTTATCAGATCCATCCAGTTTTATATGTGTCTCGGTTAAGGAAACTGGTAGATGATGTATCAATTACTACTCAACTTCCGTCGGTGCTTTATGAAACTTTGACTAAGATGCCTGAGTACATAATGGAGAGGAAAAATGGTAAAAAGGCATGTTCAAGCTGCTACTATGGTACTTAGTCAAATGGGCAAATCAGTTGGAAGAAGAAGCAACATGAAAGTATCCGTTTGAATCTCAGAAGAAGTATCCACAATTCTTTTGCTAACCTCGTGGACAAGGTTCTTTGGAAAGGGAGTTTATGTTACAGCTAAACAAGAGTGGAAGTTGCCGTCGTTGGAAGTTGTCAGCGAGGTGGTTATGAGACACAGCTGGCAATAATCTATTGGAATATCAAAAGAGGTCGTTAGAAGTCGTCATAGAAACATAGTATAAAACAGAATATTTTTTAGATTCATTTTCATTAAGAATCATTCGTAAAGCTTCTCAAGTTCTAATACTATTCTCTTGAGTTCTTGCGTTTACTGAATCTAAAGATCCTTCCCTTTGGAGATCTTCTACATGTAGACTTTGACTCCTCGCTTTATGAACGTCGGATTGATCATAGAGTGAAGCATCGGTTAAAATCTATCAAAACATCTCATCTTATGTTGTATGGCTTACCATCAACAACCTAACCACAAGTTTTTTTTATACACAAAAACATATTTTGAAGCTGTAAGATGCAATTTTTAACGTAAGAAGTATGGATGTAGAACGTCGAGAAACTTGATACCATAAGCAAATTAAGATAAAGAGCAGCAGCTACAAACCCATCTTTCAGCAAAGTTTTAAGGCTTATGTCGGACACCAGCGATCTGCGATCTGCACTATCGAATCTTTTGTCTCCTACTTGAGATGCGATGATACCGTGTAAGGGATGGCTGAGTACATTCCAGCAATTTTTTTCATGGTAGAAAACAGTTCTCTCAATGGCTATTATACGTTGAACTGCTGCAGGCTGCAGCATTGGTGGCACTGAGGAGCAGTATCGCAGCGTACATGGCTCCAAATAAGTTATTGAGTCAAAAAGAAGATTGCGATTACTAAGTTTGGAAGTAGAGATCTTTGCGTACTGAGCTCTTTCAAGCGAAGTAGAGATCGCTTCCATAAAACTGCAAAGTAGAGAGAGTCTCGAGAAAAAACGACATGAACACGAAGCGGAGGCTTACGAACAGCATGAACTCTATATCAAAGGTCACAATTCTCGAAGACGAAGCGCCTGACTTTGGGGATCTGATAATGATTTCCACATGCTACTAAACAAACGTCCAAGTCGGACTTTAATGTAATGTTTTGATACTTTCATAATCTATACATTCATGAATTTTAATGTACACTCTTTTTGTTATTTTCATCATCTATAATTTTGAAAAAAAAAATAATACTACTTTTGATTATGACCCACACATCTGACTTACCAGGGCACTGAAATCTATACTATTATTTAAGAAGAGATTTTGCTAATTTGTCATACTACTCATAATTCTAGCTAATTTTGCTTATTTGTCATATCTTCAATATATAATTTAATAAAAAATTTCATTAATTTTGTAGTTATCATTATCTAAACATAATTTTATAATTGTCATTATCTAAAAATAGTTCATAATGATTTTATAATTATCACTATCTTTAATAATTGTTTTTAAGTTTATTTTATCCAATAAAATATTATCTTTGGCATTTGTAAGTAGTTTAATTTTTAATTTATTACTAAAAATTTCAAACGCATGAATGTTTTCAATTTTATCATATTTCTATGATGATGAAAACTGTATATATATATAAACATACATAATTTGTTGTTCAATTTATTATTAAATATTTTGAATA
>JABAYD010027931.1:897-11999 GCA_014822095.1 Diplotaxis tenuifolia | reverse complement strand
GCTTCCTTTATTCATTTTCTTCATAAATAATAATTTATCAAATTTTGGCACAAATCGGGAAAACACCACCACCGGAGACTATCTCAACCCCTCCTCCTCCTCCTCCGACGATCACCATGGAAGTCTTATCTACTTCCTCACCTCTAACTCTCCACACACGCCGCCTCGCCTCTTCCTCCTCCTCCTCCCCCGTCACCTCCTTCGCCGCTTCATCCCTCTCTTCCTTCTCCTCCTCCTACCTCGGAATCTCCCTCTCCAACCGCACGATCCACCACCGCCTCTCCACTCCCCCAACAAACTCCCGCCGATTCGCCCACAAGAAACGCAACAAACTCACCCCGATCTCAGCCGTCTTCGAGCGGTTCACCGAGCGAGCCATCAGAGCGATCATCTTCTCCCAGAAGGAAGCGAAATCGTTGGGTAAAGACATGGTCTACCCTCAGCACCTTCTCCTAGGCCTCATCGCAGAGGATCGGGACCCCCAGGGGTTCCTTGGATCCGGAATCGGTATTGACAAGGCGCGTGAAGTTGTCTCGAGTATCTGGAACAACGACGAAGCTAATTCCGATTTACCGGAATCGACTTCGTATGCTAAGTCCACGGATATGCCGTTCTCGATTAGTACGAAGCGGGTGTTTGAAGCTGCGGTTGAGTACTCGAGGACTTTGGAGTGTCAGTATATTGCTCCTGAGCATATCGCTGTTGGTCTCTTCACCGTTGATGACGGTAGCGCCGGCAGAGTCCTCAAGAGGTAAAAATCTCCTCTATATAGTATCCGGCTCGAAACAACTCTTAGCCTAAATATACTTGTCCACACAGTGTTAGTGTGAAACTACCAGTTAAATCTTATTTAAATACCTGGAGAGAGAATTCATCGAATACACCAAATTAAAAATAATAATAAAAATTATGCTGCAATGAAACAAACTGTCTCTAGTTAATTGCCTTTTGATTTTGTTGATGTGATATTAGATTGGGGGCAAATATGAATTTGCTGACAGCAACAGCACTGACTAGACTTAAAGGAGAGATTGCTAAAGATGGAAGAGAACCACCTTCTTCTTCTAAAGGGAACTCTGAGGCTTCACCTAATGGCGGCAGAGTTGGTGGTCCTGGAAGAACTAAAGGTTAATGTCTTTGTTCATTTTATTCGTTCTTAAGAGTCTGAGTAGGGAGATATTGATGGATTTTTTTTTTTTTAATTAAATTTGTGTGTTCACCAGAGAAAAGTGTACTGGAGCAGTTCTGTGTGGATCTTACAGCACGTGCTAGTGAGGGTCTTATTGATCCTGTTATTGGCAGGGAGAAGGAAGTTCAGAGAGTTATCCAGATACTTTGCCGTAGAACCAAAAACAATCCGATTCTTCTTGGTGAGGCTGGTGTTGGGAAGACCGCCATTGCTGAAGGGCTAGCGATTAGTATTGCAGAAGCTAATGCTCCTGGTTTTCTCTTGGTGCGTACATGATTTCTAAGCAAATGTTTTTCTTTTTAATTCTGAAGTTTGTCAACCATGTACATGACTAGTTTTGTTTGTTGCTATATGTAGACGAAACGCATCATGTCTCTGGATATAGGACTGCTAATGGCTGGTGCAAAGGAAAGAGGGGAACTGGAGTCACGAGTCACTGCTTTGATAAGCGAAGTTAAAAAATCAGGTTATTGATCTCAAAATACTAATATACATGGAAGACTGTAAAATTAAAAAGGCACATTATTAACATTTTCTTTTTCTCATAGGTAAGGTGATTCTCTTCATAGATGAAGTGCACACTCTTATTGGATCTGGCACAGTCGGAAGAGGAAACAAAGGGTCTGGTCTTGACATTGCTAATCTCTTGAAACCACCACTTGGGAGGGGTGAACTTCAGGTTTGTATAGCATATTGATTTTATGCTGCGTTTACTTTTATAGAAAACGTATCACTTTGGGCTGTGCTTAAAGATTTGTGTGAAAAAACTGAAACAAATTAATGTTTCCACTTCTGTCTTCATGAAGTAGTTCGTATAAAATTAGAACAGAAGCAAAAGTCCTGCTGAAACATATGCCAATTATGAAATTAAATGCAAATTTTCTGGTATCTATAGTGCTCTAAAGCTAGCTCTACTAATCAACTATTTTGCAGTGTATTGCATCCACGACCCTTGACGAATTTAGGAGTCAGTTTGAGAAGGACAAAGCACTAGCAAGGAGATTCCAGCCAGTGTTAATTGACGAGCCAAGCGAGGTTTCTTTTCGACGCCAATGTTTTTCTAATCTTATCAAACCAAACAACATCTGTTTTTCTTATCTATTGTATTCATCTTAACAACATTTTTAGGAAGATGCGGTGAAGATTTTGCTAGGCCTTCGTGAGAAATATGAAGCCCATCACAACTGCAAATACACCATGGAAGCCATAGATGCAGCCGTGTACCTTTCATCACGATACATCGCTGATAGATTTCTTCCAGATAAAGCTATCGATCTTATTGACGAGGCAGGAAGCAGAGCTCGCATCGAAGCTTTTAGAAAGAAAAAGGAGGATGCAATATGTATCCTTTCGAAGCCACCGGATGATTACTGGCAAGAGATCAGAACTGTTCAGGCCATGCACGAAGTGGTAACCAACTAAACATTTTGCACTTGGATGTTTATTATATTTACCCTATTAAACTGTTTCAATAATTCTTTAAATAGGTTCTATCAAGCCGGCCGAACCAGGAAGATGGTAATGCTATTGCTAATGAATCTGGTGAACTAGTTGAGGAGTCTTCTCTGCTACCCGCAAGCAACGATGAGTATGATTTTCTTCTTTTACATATTTTACAAATAATTTTTTTCAAGAAAATTAAAGAAGGTAACATTAGTTTGATTCTGCTTTCAGGCCTATAGAGGTGGGACCTGATGATATCGCAGCCGTTGCAGCAGCTTGGTCTGGAATTCCAGTTCAGCAGATTACTGCAGATGAAAGAATGCTTCTTATGAGTCTAGAAGACCAGCTTAGAAACAGAGTTGTTGGTCAAGATGAGGCTGTAGCTGCCATATCTAGAGCTGTGAAGAGGTCACGTGTTGGCTTAAAAGATCCTGACCGTCCTATTGCCGCTATGCTTTTCTGTGGACCAACTGGTGTTGGAAAAACCGAACTCACAAAAGCTCTAGCAGCTAACTATTTCGGATCGGTACAGCGTTGTTAACAATCTAACACTCTGACGACACATGATGTGGTCGCTGAACTGGTTTTAAATGGTTATTGCAGGAGGAATCTATGCTGAGATTGGACATGAGTGAATACATGGAACGTCATACTGTGAGCAAGTTGATAGGCTCTCCTCCAGGATATGTTGGTTTTGAAGAAGGTGGAATGCTCACTGAAGCTATCAGGAGACGTCCTTTCACAGTGGTTTTATTCGATGAGATTGAGAAAGCCCATCCTGATATTTTCAATATTCTTCTCCAGCTGTTCGAAGATGGCCATCTAACTGATTCACAGGTTCGATGCCCCCACTTTTATACTTTTAAACCATCATCTAGCTTCTTCAAGAGATGAAGTTTATGTTGGCTTTGTTATTTACAGGGAAGGAGAGTATCATTTAAGAATGCACTGATCATAATGACCTCTAACGTTGGATCATCAGCCATTGCCAAGGGAAGACACGGATCAATAGGTTTCATCCTCGATGATAACGAAGAGGAAGCTTCTTACTCTGGTATGAAAGCTTTGGTTGTCGAAGAACTCAAGAACTGCTTCCGTCCAGAGCTCTTGAACCGGATCGACGAAATCGTCATCTTCAGACAGCTCGAGCAAGCTCAGGTTAGTCATGAAACACTGAACTAAACCAAAACCGGACTTAGTGGAACCAAACATATTAAAAAAACATTTCAACTCTGATTTTGTAGATGATGGAGATCCTGAACCTGATGTTACAAGACTTGAAGTCTAGGCTTGTGGCACTTGGAGTCGGTTTAGAGGTGTCTGAACCTGTCAAGGAGCTTATATGCAGACAAGGGTATGATCAGGCCTACGGTGCACGACCACTACGTAGAACCGTCACAGAGATTGTGGAAGATCCACTCAGCGAAGCCTTTCTTGCTGGGAGTTTTAAGCCCGGTGACACGGCTTTTGTGGTTCTCGATGATACAGGAAACCCTTCAGTTCGGACCAAACCGGATGCTGAAACTGTACGAGTGACAGACAAGTCATCGATCGCATAGATATCACTATTGGAGGATTGTATATAAAGATTCTTTGGTTATACTCACTCGTCTTGTACGTGAATCTCAATTGCTTGTTGCAAACATGTGTATATGTATAAAGCTACATAGTGATTAGTGCGTGAGGTAACTTTAGTAGCTTACTAAATTATGTACCGTTACTCGAATTATATTATACTTTAGCTTTCTGAATTGGTTTAGTCATGTGTTTGCATGGAAGAAGAGCTAAGAATGATTGTAGGATGTATCATTTTTAGTAAACATAGAACTATTGAATTAAAAGGTTTTATAAGGAAAATATCATTCTATTACTCATCGACATAACCAAACCGAAATGGAATAATGAACAAAATATATACCAAAATAGAATAATGAACAAAAAAATATTTGTATGGAAAGATCGAGAGAGGTTTTAACCAAAAATCAACAATCCCATTTTGTCCATGAAAAAATAGAATATCTTGATTTTTGAAATCTTTTTTTGAGCTATGTTATTTCTTTCAATTCTATTAAGAAAATCTTTCATGAGGTTACTTTATCAGTGATATCAAGTCCATTATAGAAGTAAGAAATGTACTTTTTGTTTTAGAGAAACACTTTTAACAACAAACAAAAATATTTATTATAAAATAATATACAAAGAAAAAAAATAAGAACATAGGTTTTATTAAATTCAAAGTAAATATCTAGTAGATTACTTACCTAATCAAATTTTCAAGTTATTTAGTTATTGATAAGTGAAACCTTTAATTATGCAGAGAACATTATAAAATTATTTTTTTATCCTCTATCATTCAATAATTTTCACTGGCGCAAATTTCAGTTTTAAAAAAACCAAAATTCTACCTTAAAAGTTATCGTTTAATAGATTTTCATATTCTACTCATTTATCTAATAATAAATTAAAATCATTCCACGATTATTGTTTGGTAGATTTTTAATTTTTCGATAACTTCTTTAATTTTTTATGATTTATTTAGTTATTTGTGCCGCGATTAATGAGTGTTTACCACATTTCTAACTAATAATGCACTTAATCATGGTTCCAGTTCTTGTTTTTTCTTGTGTGAAAAATTGGAATGAACAATGTATAATTTTGTTTAGGGCTGAGCACAAATATCCGTTATTTGCCTTATACCTGTTATTCGACTCGTACTCGTTTCGTTTTTTAAGTACTCGTCGTTGTCAAGTCAATTATCAAGTCGGTGAATTTTACTACTTGCAAACACAAGTCAAGTAACAAGTATCGCAAACACATTAGCTACTCACCTTGATATTACTCGTTACTTATTTTACTATTGAAAAATGATAATTTCACCATAAAAACAAAAGCTTTGAAAACATATTCCTTTGTTATAATAAACAAACAATACTTTGGTATTGAAATGTTTATGTATTTTATTCATTCTTCTTTATAATAAGTATAATATTTTATTTGAATTTGCTCTTGTGTTTTTTCTAAGTCGAATAAACAAAACAAACTCTTATATATATTTTTATAGAATATTATCTAACAAATAATTATCTAAAACTTAAAAAAATATCTAAATAATTAATAAGTAACTACAAGTAGTAAGTAATCAAACAAGATTGGCAAATAATCTGTAAGTAACAGATTTTGAAATAAACACTCGAAATATCAAATACCCGTTTTTAACAAGGTAAGTACAAATCCAAAATTTTATTACTCGTTCAAGATAAACCAAGTATCAAGTCTACGAAAAATCTCAAGTTCTGGCCTTGCACCCACCCGTAATTTTATCCATACAGTCCTTGAAAAGTTGCAATTTCTCAGTCCCATTTATCTTTAAATTTTAATATTCAATTTTGGTTTACTTTCGAGTTAAAAAATATTATTCGGGGCTATAATGTAAATAATCATAAATCTCAAGGATAAATCAAGGATAAATAATTCTGAACAGGTACGAGAAGAGGAACGAAATTAGGGCTTTATTAAAATTTTGCGTAACTTCATTAATTTTTAAAAAATTTAATTAGTTATTTTGTGCCACAATTAATTATGAGAAATTTTCGAGGATAGATTTAAAATAGTTAATCAATGTTTATCACATTTTCTAACTAGTAATCCACTTAATCACAGTTCTAGTTCTTGTTTTTCTTTTGTATCTGGAAAATTGGAATGTACAATTTATAATTTTATCCATATAGTACCACTTGAAAAGTTGCAATTTCTCAGTCCATTAGATAATTTATCCTCAAATTTTAATATCAATTTTGGTTTACTATCGAGTTAAAAAAATATTATTGGGGGCTATAATGGAAACAAATCATAAACCTCAGGGATAAAGTAATTGTGAAGAGGTACGAGAAGAGGAACGAAAATTAGGGCTTTATTAAACACAAAAACTGTTGCAAACTTTCTTCTTCCTCTTCCGCAAATTCCCATGGCGTTCCATAACGGTCACGCCCATCATCAGTCAGTAAGGGAGGAGCAACCTTCATCGGCGATGATTCAACGGAGAGAAGCGCCGGCGACACTCAAAACCGTCCCTACAAACACCGAAACCACGATCGAACGATCTAACCCTCCTCAATTTCTGAAAACCATCGACGACTTATCCGCGCTTGAATCCGCATTGAACACCTTCAAACGCCACTACGACGACTTGCAGAACCACATGGATTACATCCAGAACGCAATCGAATCCAAACTCAAAAGCAACGGCATCGAAATCGCCGCCGCGGCATCGCCTCCGAAGAAGGACGCCTCTGAAGAAACAACAACAACCACCGCGATTGTGTCTCAATCGCCGCCCAAAGAGACTCCCGAGACAGTACCGGAGAAGTCTGATAAGCCGAAGAAGTCTGATAAGTCTGAAGCGGAGCGATTGTGCGAGTCGATGTGCAGCAAAGAGCTGCGTAGATACATGTATACGAATATCTCTGATCGATCTAAGCTAATCGAAGAGATTCCATCGGCGTTGAAGTTGGCTAAGGATCCAGCGAAGTTCGTGTTGGAATGCATTGGAAAGTTTTACTTGCAAGGACGCAAAGCGTTCACTAACAATTCGCATGCGGTCCCTGCGAGGAAGGTTTCGCTTCTTATTCTGGAGTGTTATCTTCTGATGCTTGATCCTGATGAAGAGAAGAAGAAGGTTTTGGTTAAGGTTGATGATAGTTCTTCTGTTAAAGATGAGGCTGAGGTGGCTGCTGTTGCGTGGAGGAAGAGGCTGATGGGTGAAGGAGGGTTGGGTGGTGCTGAGGAGATGGATGCGAGGGGTTTGCTTCTGTTGGTTTCTTGTTTTGGGGTTCCTTCGAGTTTTAAGAGTATGGATTTGTTGGATTTGGTGAGGCAGAGTGGTGTTGGTGAGATTATGGGGGCGTTAAAACGGTCGCCTTTTCTTGTGCCTATGATGTCAGGTACTATGTTTTTTCTTGAGTTGATGGATTTAGGTGGCAAAGGTGGTTTCTTTTGTTGATAGAATGGGTTAGAAAGAATCAAGTTTTCATCTTTGTATTGTGTTGCGTATATGAGCTTGTGGGTAGAATTAATGTGTACAAAATAGAACAGAACATGGCAGAAAGTTGTTATTTGTTAGAACCAAACAAGGTCTCTATGTCTTGAAAGTAGTGACTTTGCTGTTGTATACTACATAAGCCTTGAGCAAATGTTTACTAAAAGGTTGTTAACACAATACTCTATGGGTTGTAGGTATAGTTGATTCAAGTATCAAGCGTGGAAAGCATATTGAAGCACTTGAGATGGTTTATACCTTTGGGATGGAGGATAGGTTTTCACCTTCTTCAATTCTAACTTCATTCCTAAGGATGAGCAAGGAGTCATTTGAGAGGGCAAAACGGAAAGCACAAGCACCCATGGCAGTTGTATGACCCCTTCTTCACCTCAATAAACTCTTTTTCATGTTCTGATTCTTACGCTTTTATTCTCTCCAACAGAAAGAGGCGAACGAAAAGCAATTAGCTGCGTTATTATCAGTAATGAAGTGTTTAGAAGCTCACAAGTTAGACCCAGCGAAAGAAGTACCAGGGTGGCAGATCAAAGAGAAAATGGTCAAGCTAGAGAGAGACATTCTTCAGCTCGACAAACAGATGGAGGAAGCTAGATCCATCAGTCTAATGGAGGAAGCAGCACATAACAAGAGATTGTATAACCAACAGATGAAGCGTCCAAGGTTGTCAGAAATGGAAATGCCACCACCAACAGCTTCCTCATCTTATTCTCCTATATACCGTGACAGAAGCTTCCCTACTCACAGAGACGGAGACACAGATGAAATATCAGCTCTTGTGAGTAGCTACTTAGGCCCAGCATCAGGTTTTCCTCATCGGCCAAGTCTTAGGAGATCTCCTGAATATATGGTTCCACCTGCTGGGTTGGGAAGAACAGTATCTGCTTATGATCATCATCTGCCTCCAGATTCTTACTCTCCGGTTCCAAGACACGAACAGAGACTTCCTCAAGAGTACTCTCCTTCAATACATGGACAACACCAAATGCCATATGGTCTACAAAGAGTTTACAGACATTCACCATCTGTAGAAAGGTACATGGCTTTGCCCAATCACAGGTCTCCTCATAACTTATCACAAGACCGCATGTGAGGAATGTAGAATATGTAACGTTAAGTTTCTTTTTTTGTTTTATAACCACAAGAATCTCAAAATTTATTTATAAGTTTAGGGGTTAATAAGCAGAAAAAGTTTGCTATGTAATTGACATTTTGTTCAGAAGCTAATGTTTATTATTGATTCTCACTTCTTTAGTCAGTCTCAGATACATCATTATCACTATCGAGGTAAACCTCTGGCTCTTCATCTTCTGGATTCTCTTCATCTTCTGTATCAGATCCTTCTTGTTCTCTTTGAGCTGCTCTAGCCATTGCAGATTCTAGTCTTGTGCTTACAGTTTCCCATGACACAAGCTTTTCCATGAAGGTGTTTATGTATTCAACTCTTCGGTTCTGCGCATAACACAATAATATGAGACTTGAGAACCTCTGTTTTAAAATATTAGAAACATCATTTAGTATTTTTGACAGGTACCTCAAAATCCAGATAGTAAGCGTGCTGTTTTGCACAAAGAGGCAAAAAGAAAACTAAGTCAGGGATCAAGAAACCAAGGTGAAATTCATAGAGTGAAAGATGAGTAGATTATATTATATACCTCCCATGTGTCAATGGTGAGAAGTGGCTGCACATAAACAGATGAGGAAATCAAAATCCATAGCTAACAACAAAGGCTCATCTACATTTTTTGGAAAGTTTTAAGAAACTTACAGAATAGTCCCATACGAGTGGATTAACTGCATTGGGAGTTTTTACTATCACAAGCTTCTTGTCTTCCTCCTTTGGAAGTGGGTTTACTGCATTTGCAACGTCAAGCCTATTCGCCTTGTCTGCATCAGTGGAACCCCTAAGTTAGATGGGGGAGTTTGCGAAAAAAAATTCTAGTGGAAGGGAACACAAAGTTGAAAACAACACTCACATGCAAGCCAAGTCCAACCTGAACCAAAGTTGGTGGCTGCAGCCGCCTTGAACCTTTCTACAAAGTCATTGAAAGAACCAAAATCTCTCTCTATCAGTCTGAGGAGATCTCCACTTGGCTTTCCTCCACCTCCAGGTTGGATAGACTCCCAGAAGAACTCATGGTTCCATGCCTGCAAATCCCCCCTTATATATATACCTTAGTTTCACATCCAAATCCCCTTAGTAAGAAACGGGTAAAACGATACCTGTGCGGCGTTGTTGAAGGCAGGAAGCATATTGCCTTTGTTGTACGAAAGAAGCACAACCTCTTCTAATGACAACCCATCTAGATCTGTACCAACGATTTGCTTGTTCAGGTTCTCAACGTAGGTTTTGTGATGCTTGCCCCAGTGATAATCCAAGGTTTCCCGGCTCATATGCGGTTCTAGAGCATCCTGCCAAAGACAGACACAGAGTGAGCAACAAGTATTGATTCACACTTTGTTGCTCTTACATTCATAACATTTTATTGACAACTACCATATTAGAGTCGCTGCTAACCTTCAAAGATTAGTACTATATAGAATATTGTTACCACATGGTGTGCATAATATGACTATATAATATAATATCAACCAACATTAAAATCTAAAAGCTGTGGCTTGATAACGAAAAAGCGTACAAGAGGATAAGGAGGTGGCTTAAGCTCGAATCCCGCTGTGATAACACCAGAAACAGCTACCTTTCTCGAGAACTGTCTCTGCGCCGTAAGAAAAAAAAAACAAGTTCAAGATATCCAGTCAAGCATTTCATCGAACAATACATATGCACTGTTCCTTGTTCTGTGCTATTTTGCTGAAACTAGAGCTCCGTAACAGTTGAACTCAAACTTCGACAAGAGAACAAGCAAGCGACGCTAAAAAACAGAACCTTTTCGTGTCTTTTCCATTGCATTCGCCGGTTTGGCCCTGTAACAATGGTTTCATAGTGAGTGAGTGGGAGATGGAGAGAAAAGAGAGATAAGAAAGGAGAGAGACCTTGAGAAGGAAGCAGAGAGCACCACGACGAGAGAAACGAGGAGGAAGTGGCTGTCATCATTTTTTTTACTCAAAGCGTTACTGATAATACAGAGACTCTCCTCTCTAGCTCGGTAAGTGAACCTTCTTATCTCTCTGGCTAATTATTCTACGTACTCTAATTTACAACATGCTCAGACTTTTTTTAACTAGAGCCAATTTATTTTTAACTAATAATCTCTCTTTTTCGACTAAAATTCTTTGTTTAGCCCAATGGGTCAAGATTATAAATGGTATCAGGTTACAATTAAATAGACCCAACAGAAAATTAAAATGTTTACAGCCCAAGCTTAAAGAGCAATCTTATTTAAGTCAATAAAACGTCCTTTTATATAGTTAAGCACTTGACTCTAGTGCCTCCATTGCTTTACATCTAAAATCTCTAGA
>JABAYD010027929.1:0-12435 GCA_014822095.1 Diplotaxis tenuifolia | reverse complement strand
AAAAAAAATAGTTATATGGAAATCAAGATTTGGGAACATATATAGTAAACCAACAATATAACTACGACGTAAACTATATTCACATGAAATATAATATCCAATTCAAATGGACAATAAGCCAAACTTAGTCCTTTCATGTTATCTCTCCTTCATCAGTCATCTCAAATCGTCTATCGAAATTTCAAAATTCACATGCAATTAATTGCTCCTACATTACGAAAAATTAAGATAACTACCACTAACCACTAATAAAACAATCATAACTAGCGCAAACAAAGAAAATGTAAATGATATAAATGCTTTCCCTTCTTCGCCACATGCTATTTGTCTTCTTCGCTATGCACTCAAATATCACGAGAATCTATCATTTCCTCCTCAGCATATCCAACCACGAGACCGAAAACTATATAAGTACACATTTATTGACTTCAAATTAAAATATAATTAGCAATTATAGTAAATTTATAATTCAAAAATTAACAATAAAACAACCGAAGACAAACATTGGAAATTTAGAAACATAAACCTTTTCTTTCTACTAAGATACTTTTGAAGATATAGTAACTTAATGCATAATGCAACCTTCCCTAGAACAAATAACTAATTTACTATTCAGTAGAAACAAGTATATATCTTAATGAACAACGAAAATAAAGAATATCCAACAACTACAAAACAAAATAACGCAATCTATGTTTGCTAGAAACCCGTATCAACTATTTAATTTTAACATCTTCCAACAACATCATATGGATCAGATAAAATAACATACCCATACAATATACAAATTTATATAGATATTGATAATTCCAAGGTTACAAATAATTTTGAACTCACTAAAAAAATAAAACATACGAACCCCGCGCCGGAATACCAGTAGTTTCAAACGAAGCAAGGAAAATGAGTGAAACCTTAAGTATTTGATAGACTTTCGAGAATGAGTGGTGATCTCGATGCCTAGATAATTTGTTTTGACTTACATTAATCATTTTTTTAACTGGCAAAGACTTTTTATTAGTTCATACTTTATATTCTTTTTATTTCATAATAAATGTCACACATTAAAAAAATGTTGAAAAAAATATATTTTACTTTAGGTTCCATATTAAATAAATTTCTTCTCCTAACTAATACCTTACAATAATAGGGACAAAACTAAATTTTTATTTTGATAATAAATGTCATACATATTAAAAAAATATTGAAAAAAATCTATTTTACTTTATGTTCCATATTAAATAAATTTCTTCTAATAGCTAGTACCTTACACAAATAGGGATAAAACTAAATTTTTATTTTGATAATATGCACTGAAACTGCAAAATGATACATTTTATGAAACTAATAGTAATTTACTTCATTTTAAATTTAAATAAAGGTTTGATAAAATTGCAAAATATAGGGGAGGGAGAGAGTATGAGAATAACCAATTTAGGGGAAAGAGTTTTTGAGCGTTTGATCTGTTCCAACTGCAGCTGCACGCGGCTTTTCCATGGATCCTGCAATCTGCACAAAGCAGTGCACAAAAGCACACAAATAAGAAAATCTGCTTCAATCCAAATTGAGATTTCTTCAGGAGGTTTTAACATAAAGATCCATAAAAGTGAAAACTTCCCCTAATTACACAGCTTAAACAAGCTAATCCGTAGAAACTATCTACACTGAATCAAGCTAATCGTTTTCTTATGAATCGCATAAAAGATGAAATTTTGATCCAATACCTGTAATGGGTGAAGTGGATCCCAATGAACTTCTTTCCTCTCTGTTGACCGATCAAAATAAAATAAAATAAAAAGCTTTGTTTGAGTAATATACTGACAAATACCCAAAAAAAAAAGATTCTCGTACCTCAGATCGGAAGCAGATGAAGTTACCTTGATATTCTCGCAGAATCTAAACCATTTGGAGCATACAAAAGAAAGAATTTTTATTTAACCAAGAAAGTTGAAAATCAACACGAAAGCAGCAGAAATGCAGCGTAAATCAGGAACAAACCTTAATAGATCTTCGTGAAGATCCTCATGAGTCCATGGCAGCTCTTAGCACAGATAAATGTAACTTAATAATAATGTGTGTTTCTGTTTTTTTTTTTTTTGCCTTTGTTTGGTTTCTAGTTTGAGGAGTGATGATGATAATTAATACCAACGGTCGGGTTTTCAAATATTTGAAGTAACGTTCGGATCTCAACTTTACTGATGGGACGGATGTTGATAGCTGAGACCTTTTAACGTGCCTGTGTGTTTGATCAAAAAAAGAAACGTGCCTGTGTTTAGAACTGTAGATCAGCCCATGTTTTTTATAACGCTATTGGGCCTTTACAGGTTTTTCCATTTTGTGTATGTTTTCTAGTAAATACACATGTATATGAATGAGTGTAATTCTGTTTATTTTTAAATACACATTTTAAATTTATAGGTTAAAAACTGAAAAATGAATTAACGGATAAAAATTGTTTTCTTAAAATTTGGCAAGTTAGGTTTGAACTTTTTTTTTAATTAGAAAATTAGACCATGGACATTTCTGGAGTAGCTACCACCTTGTGTACATTATTGTACTATCTACAAAAGTGTGATAGTTTACTTTTCATAGATTTATATATAAAGTTAAAATGAATTAACAGATAACATTATATTCTAAAAATTTGACAAGTTGGGTCTTAACTTTTTTTATTTGGGAAAATTAGACCATGGACACTTGAATAGACTTTATGGCTTGTATATCATTATACTTCAACAATTGATGATAGACTTCTCAATGGGACGTGAGATCTGAATAGGAAAAACATCTTGTTAGGTTTTTAATGGTGATTGCGATTTGAGCGGACTTCTCTGGCTTGTATATCATTATACTTCAACAGTTGATGATAGACTTCTCAATGGGACGTGAGATCTGAATAGGAAAAGCATCTTGTTTAGGTTTTTAATGGTGATTGCGATTTGAGCGGAGTGGAATAAGCGGTTTAAATGCAATGCAGTTTTAACAGTTATAAAAATGTATAGTTATACAATATAGTAGAAATATTTGTTACTGCTAACTGTGGTGCGGGGCAAAGCAGTTAGCCAGTTATAAACATTCGGAACCTTAGCAGATGTAAAAAAAAATGTTACTCATTTTACATATACTTATATAACAGCATGTTCTTATATCTTAAGATATGTACATATCATTGCTACGAAAATAATAATACACAAGAAAGAAAGAACAAACAAACAAAAGCCAAAATCGAGTTCGGTCAAAAACAAAACCCTATAAACTCTCATTCATCTCCATATTATTCATATCTATATGTTTACATATATAATATACACCATAAAACTGAAGGCACGATGTATTTTTATATGTGTGTGTGCGTAGTAATAATGAAAAGATAAACACATGATAAGATAAACGGAAGATACGATGTATATATACTAATTTAGGTGGTGGAGAAAGTGGTGCAAGACTGTGGAAGCGGTGGGGAATCTCCGTTACTACTCCCTCCACTTTTTGCATCAACTTTATTATTATCATTATTATTATTAATATTGTCCTTACCTCCTCCTATTATGTTTGAGATCGCCGCCGCAAGCGCCGCCGTGAAATTCGGATCCGTTGCTATCGCAGCTCTAACCGTATCGACCATGTCACGTGGTGGTACTTGTGGGCCCGATAAATTAGGTAATAATAACTGCGGGTAATTATCATTGCTAGACCTAGTTTGATTAGTGTTTGTTAAATACGCTCCAGGACCATACTGGCTCATAAAATGCGGCGGAGGCAGCGGCGGCTGTAACGGTCTAGGCGGATTGGTGAGGTCTAGAGTAATGGTGGGGAAAGGAGCGGTGGCTGAGAGTGTGGCGATTGTGGAAGTGTATGGGAAGTTCTGGTATAAGGAAGATGATGATGACATGGCGGAGGAGGGGGTAGTGAGTGTTTGGTGGATGTTGCTGGTGGTGGAACCTGATAAGAGCATGGCGGCTGCGGCGGAGGTGGTTGCGGCCATGGCGGTGGCTGACGGTGGAAGAGGATGGTTATGGTTTCCTTCGTACGTTGTGGTCAAGATGGTTGTATCCTCGGCGCATCGTTGAACCTAAAGATATGTGAAATCAAATAAGCACTCTATACATCAAAGCCAAAATGTTGCACTCGTTTTACTTATGTTTTCAGGACTAATACATTTTGTTATCAAGGATTTAAGCAAATCTTTTTATCATTTCCAAAGTTTCTCAACATTTTTTTCAAACTTCCAAGATTTGTATAGTAAGTTTTAATGAAGTTTATAAAGGTTAGTAGTTTTCATGGTATGGCCTAGGGCCAGGCAAATAAACCGAATCCAAAACCCTAACCGAATCCGATTTGTTAAAAATAAATTCGAACGGATTTGAACCTAATATAAATACCGAATGGATCTTGTTTTGTGGTATTTTGGGTTATGTGCATTATCCAAACCGAACCCGGATCTAAATTGATATCCGATAGAATCCGAAGCATTCAAAATCTCAAAAAGAACTTGTACCAAACATGATCTCAATTGATAATATGTATCTAAAATACTTTAGGATATTATTAAATATCTAAAATAATTATCTATTACATGACTGTTGATAGTCGAAGTTAGCGGTTAAATCTTGAAGTTTTTAGACTATGGTTTTGGTTTTGTTTTCTTTGAATAATATTTTTTATTTTATGAGAATTTGGTTTTTGTTTTATGTTTTCATATTTGGTTTTATTTCTATTAATAACTATATTTACCTTTTGTTTGATTTTGTACAATGACATTTAATGTTTTTTCTTATTATTTGAATCGATTTCACTTATGTTTTGGTTACAAATAGGTAAAAGTCAAGTACTTTAAAAAAATTTTTAAAAACAATTTTACTTATTTTTAGTTACAAAATAGGTACAAATCAGATATTTTTAGACCGAAGAACCGACTGGCACCCCCGAACTTATAACGGAGTATAGCGGTTCTTTAAAGATTTACTAACCCCGACCCGAACTCGATAAAACCGAACCGATCTCAAACCAAACTTTCATATAATCCGAATGTGGCTGATTTTTATAAACACAAAAAACTGAAACCCGATTGGGATATGAATGCCATGCCTAGTATGGCTCTAGATCAATACCAAATTGTAATGTTTCGTTGATGAGCATGGTGCTTTTCATTTGACAAAACTTATCATCAAAATTATCACATTTAATTAAAAATAAATTGTTACGAAATCAAAACTTTTGTAAGATTAAAATTTAGTTAGATTAAACTTTTGGTATGGCAATATAGTTTTTTTTTTAAAACACTAACCTGTTTACGGACAGGACATCCAACGGCCATGGTGCAACGATAGTAAGCGCGAGGACATGGATTCCCCTTGGCCATCTTCTGACCGTATTTTCTCCATTGACATCCATCATTTACCTATCAAATAATCATATTGAATCATTTCTCCCCCAATAAGTCATATGTAAATAAAAATAAAAGAATTACGTAACATGTAAATAGAAAGTTACCGTGGTGGCATCAGATCTCGCTCGTACGGAAACCCTAGCTTTTCTAAATGGTAATTGATCATGATGGTTTTGTTGTTCTTCATGAGTGGTACTTTTGTTTTGGTCTGATCTTGGAGTTTTTGGTGAGCCTCGGTGCAGATCACGATCATCCACGTCATCCGGAGACCGCCGTTTCAAGGTGGTGGCGGGAACATCATTGTTCATATTGGTCGGTTTTCTATCCTCTAGAGTTTTTGAAGAAACAGCTTGAAGTATGTCCTGTTTTACGATACAAAAAAAATATAATAAAAGAATTAGCTTCTTTGACTTCAAAGAAAATAGACCGAGTTTACTACACTCACACAATTTTTTAGCTTATTGTTAGTTTTAATTAACATTTAGAATAATCAAGCTGTTTCAAATCATAATATAGTTTAGATCGATGGAAAGACAAGATATATTGGATAAACTACCACACATACAGATTAATACGTTACTAAAAATAGGAAGAAAATTTAGGTAAAGACTCACATGTTTCATATACAAGACCGTCGAAACCCGATACAAAATATGATGTACATACAGGAAACGTCCCTAGCTATAGAACAAGGCAACAAGCATTCGTATGTAACTTTTACTAATAATTAAGGTTTAATTTCTTAGTTTGAAATGTCTAAGAAATTTTAAACGTAATTCATTAAAACTTAATTAGTTATAATTAAGAAACAAACTTGTCCTCGCTGAGTTATTATTTATTTCTCTTTTTATACAAAAAAAAATAAAGGTGCATTTATTTATTTTTCTTATAGCTTTAAAGATGTATAGGCAATTTTGGTTGGATATGAAAAATCTGAGTTCACAAAAATGAACTACGTCCATCGTGCGTAATCATGGTTTCAATATGAAAACCGGATAAGTCCAGTGTCATCAATCCCGATCAACTAAGACCAATAAATTATTTCAATAATCTTTTTATACAATATAAACATAATTTAATTTAGTATCAAATGGAATCAATATGACCATTTTTATGATATGAGCAATTAAGTACCTCGTGTTCTTGAAGACCTTCCACTTGTGTCGGTCTTGCCAACAAAACTCTACTTTGAAGGTCGTTGTAACTCTCGCTTATCTCATTTAATAAATGCTTCAACTTGTGATTCTCCTCGTGAAGCCTCTCTAGCTCCAATCTCAGCCTACTAATCTGCAAATTATTATTTTTAATTATGACATCAACTGTATGACCATAAATCAAACCATGAAATTAAAATTGGCAAAATGATCAAATAGTGTGTATAAAACATGTTTACTTTCTGATTTTTTTGTTTACAGTATAGTTTGTTAAGCAGAATTTATAGTTGAATTATTCATTATTCTTAATAAAACAATGAAATACCAACGAATTGAAATAAACTATTTAAATACTTACTTGGGTTTTGGTTATGTCATCGCCATCATCACTTGATGTTCTTAAATTCACCAGAACTAACTCATCCTAATATGACGTATAAGTCGATGAGATGAATAACGTCCAATATATATTTAAAATGTTTTTTTTATGTATAAACCTTACGTTGAAACCAGATGATCCCACGATCGTAGTTCTCATATGTCCAAGATCGTATGGCTGACTTTTGACAGCGAAGAAATCAACTTCTTTAATGGACGACTTATGATGATGGTCCACCGAAGACTCGTTTGGTTGATCATCCTTTGAGGTTGAATCTCTCTGTGGAAAGTCACCGGAGTGCAAGAACGCAATTTCACGGCCATCTTGAGAGTGTTCTTCCATTTGCAGACAAAGAGAGATAGAGATGGAGAAAAACAAATAAGGGAGAGTATATATAAAGACAATAAGAGAGAGAGTATATATAAAGACAAAAGATATAAGGTTAATTAAGTTGTGTAAAGTCTTAGCTAAAGGTTTCTATTTTCAACGAGGGATCACTCTTTTGTCAAATGTTATAACTTCTACCTATATTAATATTTTTCTGAAATGACCAAGCAACTGTTGGGTTTAATTTATATTAGTTGGTATTTTGTTTGCGGAAGTGCGTCAAAACATTTTTTTCCAATTAAAGTACTGCGTAATGATTTAGTTTATACTAATCACGTAACTGTGATACATGATTTTGAAAATAAAAAAAATTAAAATCCTTGCAGATGGTTTCTTTATTTAATGTCTGTACTAAAAAAAATTGTCAATATTTTCAATTAAATTGTAGTTATGTTTGTATTTCCTTATTTTCAAAGTGTATTTATGTTTAGGCCTATGTACGTTCGTATGACATATTCAAAATCTTATATATTAAAACAGAAGTCACGATTTCACTTCATGTGTGACTTTTTTTAAATGGACAATTCATTAATAAAATTTATCATATCTTACATAGTTTAATAATAATATCTTCTAATACTTATTTTTTATTTTAACTACAAATGCAAATTTGTTTTAAAAAATCTAACAAAATCTTTTTGATATATTTTCTAAATTTAATTCCAAAATTAGCTCATTTAAATTTTCATTATCATAAAATATCATCAGAAATGAAAATAAAGTTGTTTTAATATGTAAAATGAAAAGTGGATAAAATATGTTAATTTTATTTCAAGGATTATAACAATTAAAATTGATTAAATTTTAAAATATAATTTACAAAGATTTTAAATAAATTATGTTAGAAAATATTAATTTCTGTCTCAAATGTAAAAATAAATATAAGATGAACTATTATTATGCATTAATATATATACAGTTGTTGTTTATAAAATTAAACATAAAAATTCTCTCATACTTTTATCTATTTTACAATAATGTTAAAATATAAATTATATTAATTTGATAGATTCATAAAATTTATTTTCATCAATAGAAAATATCTATGTTAAAATTTATAATATGATGACATAGTACAATACATGTATAAAAATTAACATATCTTATGCTTTTGTATATAACAATAATATACTATGTAAAAATGAATAAACATAAAATTATTACTTAAAGGAAATCCAATTTAGAAGGACGGGTAAAAATTTAACATATATTAAATAAAAATAATTTTCAAATATGTTTTTCATGCACATGTTAATTTTTTTTTATAATTTAGTGTAAATACAACAAAATAATACATAATAAGCAGTAAAAATATATGTGACAATTTTAAACAATTAATTATTTAAAACATGTAAGCTACAAATTATTGTTTTGAAATAGTTATATAAATATTTAAATATATGATTAAAATTACAAATATATGCCACTAATAATCTAAAATAAATATATATGTATATAAAATTGAAAATAACACCTGCGCGGTTGCGCGGGTCAAAATCTAGCTATTTGTTATATGACTTGCTTTTAGTTTTAGACTTTAAGTTATATGGATTTTCATTTACAAATTGATCTTTGGAGGTCCGTAAATGTCAGATTTGATCTCAGTATTATAGTTTTTTTCAGAAAATATTAGAAAATTGTATGAAAGGTTGTCGAAAATTTCCTCACAAAAGTTGTCCAAAGATTTAGATGCAGCCAAAGAAACGGTGTTAAATCAAATGTAAATAAGAAAATGCCTCCATGGATGACGTCAGATAAGAACTCGTGTCGTAGGATAAAAGGGGTAAGATCAAAACAGTGACGTGGCGATTAACGTCTAAAACGTAGATTAATCGTAACAGTGGAAGGATATCCGTTAAGTAGCCGTTAGTAGAAAGTTGACGGAGAAGGGACGACGTGAGTCTCAGAAAAAGACGAGAAGCGTTGTCTTGAAGTCAACGGTGTTGACGGCACGGCATAACGGTGGCACTACCGGACGGTGGGGAAACGATAAAGAAGAGTGGGACCCAGAACCTAATCCCACTTGACCATTCATTGAAGCCGGAGCTAACTTACCAAGTCTAAACCCGTCATTTATTTTGCCTTTTTCCTTCTCCTTTTTAATGTATACTCTCATACTAATATTTCTATATCATGCAAAAAATTAATAATCAAATATTCAGTTTTAAAAAAAATCTGTCATCGTCAACGAGCTCAGAGAAGACCGTCGTGCAAGGTCATTAGGTTATTATATCTATATGTATATTACGATTTGGTAGATTAATTGAGATTCAGATTTGATATCAGTACTGATTCGTTTCTGTTATTATTATTATTTAAATACAGAGTTTTAGACTTAGGTACGGGTAAATGTGATCAATCCAGTTTTTTTTTTCAATGTTGTTCCGTGCATTATTCATATAAAATGTCTATACTAAATAGTGAGTAAATGAATTACGTATTGCACGCGAATTGTCTTTATAACCTCTGTATATATTGTAAGTGTTTATAAAAGCCATATCTACAATTATATATTTCAAAGAACTAAAGAAACTTAAAAACACATAACGATAAAGTTTACAATATAATAGAATCAATAGATACTCTCGAAAGAGTTCATCACATGCGAAGCTCTGATGGTAATTGTGTACATAAAGATTGTTTGATCTCTTTTATTATCTTTTTAATTCCAATGAAGCCTGTATCCTCTTCATGCGAAACTACCAGCTTCAATGTGAAATAAAGCATATATATACTAATAATACAATTAACCATTCACCTCATTTATATGCTAATTAGTGTTGAATTAGAAAACCTTAACAATACTCACACGATAATATATTTTCCAGCTTCTTAAAATAACATACTCCATTTGTTTTAGAATAAATGTCATTCTAAGTTTTGGCACACGGATTAAAGAAACAATTAATTTTACATATTTCCTATATAAAAACACAATTACCTATACACATCAACCAATAGAAAAATGAATTACAGAATAAACTAACGAAAAAAATTCGCTAAAGTGACACTTATTATGTAACGGATGGAGTATAAGGATCCTTTATTTGTTTCTAGAAGCTGGTGAAAAGAAAGTTTAATACTATCTAGTTATTCAGTTATTATCATTGTTATTCTTGTTTACAATGATTTATTATGATATTAAAGTTATGAATATAATTGACATTGTAATGATTTACATAAACTAGTTTATCTACGCTTGACCGGTTTTTTCTCGTACCATGTTGAATATCTCTAAACATTTTTTTGTTAATCTATCTAATTGTCTAATAAACTGTATTTTGGTACTCAAAACTCATAAAGTATATCTTTAGGTACTAGAGAATTAATAAATTTTTAATTAAAACACTGAAATGAGAGGTTTCCACTATTGTGTTTGGTTAGTATATATATTTTCTCTTAAATTTAATTGTTCATTTAGTATTATGCATAAAATTATCCAAAATGAAGGAATTTACCTGTTCCTAACTCCTGACTAATGGCGACGTAGTAAATGCTGACACATAAGCATATCTTACAGCTTATATATTCATTTCCTGTTAATTAATCCCACAAGTTTTTTTCTTCAAAATAATCATCATTTCAAACAATTTACATATGTCCGTGGTCATCGGTATACATGATCTTGTGATTTGAAAGATAATTTTCTTATGAGGTTTTAATTTCAATGTCGACACTTTCTATCAAAATATAAGCAAATTTAATTTAATGAGGGGAAGAACTTTGGTCAATGAAGTAGTAGAAGATGCCATGTTTCCAGTTGACACTAAAATCGACAGCTGGAAGGTCCTTTTCCTTAGGGTTTTATTTATTTATATATGAAATAATTGTACTTAAGACTATGAAATCCAAGGAAACGAAAAACCAAATTTCATAACTCTTATTTTCAACTTTCAATTCGTGATCTTTGTAATTTTCCATGTGTACACTAGTACATATTGCACATGTGTAAGCGACTGATATCAGTGATATATACAAAATAATAGTATTCTGTTTGTTTCAAAATAATAAAATTTTAATTTTTTTGCACACTAATTAATGAGTTACTAACTTCTATTTAATTTATATCATTTTTATAAAAGTAGCAATAACTACATCTAATTCAATTAATAAAAAACGGCACTGCAAAATATAATCGCCATAAATATAAAATTACATTATATATTTACATAGAATCTTGAAAACAACAATTAAACCAAAACAAAAGGAGGAAATTCTAACTTTACCTCAAATTTTATCAAATGATAGTTATTTTTTTATAAATATCTTAATTTAATTGGGAAAAGGATAAAATTTATTCTCATAAATAGGTTATAAATGTTTAAAATATTTATAGAAGATTATAAATGCAACCTCACCCCCTAAATAATAATCTAACAAATCTTAAATCCAAATGTGACATTTTAATTGATTGTAGTTTTTTTAAATGATCTCCAACTTAATATATTTCGAACAATTTCTCATAAAAATGTCAATTAAAGTGGAACAGAGGAAATACTAACTACAATTTTGTGTTGTTCTTTCACAAAAGAAAATAATATTTTTTTCGTTTCTATTCAACTAATGGTTTACTAAAAGCCATTATCAGCATACTATATATCTAAAACTGAATCATTTGTTTTCTCGTAATTTCAATGAATGACACCATATACAGCATATATACAAAATTATAAATATTGTAAAACATTTACTCATGAAATTGAGTAGTTTTTGTTACATGCATATTTTTATCTTGTAACTAAAGATTAATGAACATGAAATTTCAAAAATGGGGAAATATATGTATATATATATAGAGAAAACCACCCAAATAACCCTAAACTTTCAAAAAAATGCCAAAAAAACTTCAAACTCTTGTTTAGACAAATTAAATTGTCAACTTTTCAAATTTGGCCATTTTAATCTTGCATTTACATTGACTATGCCATTTAAACTCAACGGAAATCAACCGTTAACTTTTATGAATAACATTAAACGTCTGTTAAGTATTATATTGTCTGTTAATAACTTATAGGAAACAGAGTTAGAAGTAAAGCTTCTCGATTCTTAAATCTCTAAACTATTAAACCCCTAATCTTTGATCCTTTCTCCACGAAGCTACGCCAACAATTGGTAAGGATGGCAAAGAC